>CM043015.1:124433348-124597828 GCA_023690525.1 Holotrichia oblita | reverse complement strand
TTTTATTAACGAAATAATTAGTGTACAATAAGATAATTTATTAAAATAAATTATTTTAATTTTGTTATATTATATGTTTTTATGCGAGGTGAGTTTATGCGAAGTATATATTTTTTAAAGTAATTTAGAATTAACTGAAGAATAATATTTTCATTAAAATATACATATATTGTGCGAGGTTGTTAGTTTTCAGTTGAGGTATTTCTTTTTACGAATATCATAATTAGCGGTTAATTAAATGTAATCTTATAATTTAATAAATAAAAATGGTGTAATGGTTTTAGATTAAAACTTAAATTAGAGAATAAGATATTTGGTATATTTAATAGTAAAGGATGTTCAATAAGAAAACAAAAAATTATAATTTAAGGTCAGTAAAAAGTAGCGATGAAGCGGAATATGATGTTGAAATTAATTTAGATGAAAGTGCATTTCATAGAAGTAGTCGTACAGCGCGCACACCTCCTCCACGCCCACCCACAATCTTTACAAACTGTTTTTCCTAAAAAGTTACATCTATAGAATCCACTTCAACCCCTACAGTAATGTTAGGAGCAATACAAAAAGGCCAGTCGTGTCCCAAACAAATTTAACTATCGTAACAACCACATCTGCACTATCAAGTGCACCTATTTGTAGTACTATCCCTAGTTACGAAACAATAGATATTTTCAAAGACCAAAAACTGCAATTTCGCAACCACAAAAACAAACTCGTAGGAATTCCCCAATTCTTCCACCTGAAATTCCATTCGACAATAACTCATCCAACATGTTTGGTACCGCAGATATAAATAAAGATAAGGAATTCTTCTTTGATAGGGTACAAAATACAATTAATAGGACACCCTTAACATCAAGGAGGGAGTATCATTACAATTAAACCCACATGGTACACCAACCGATAGCTCCTAATAATAGTATTGCTTCAATTTTGGAGAATAAGAATCCTTTAATTCCAAAATTTATAGCTCCTAACTCATTTGATCCCTTGGTTGATAATCCAGTCGTCTTCCTTAAGGATTACAAACGCGTTTCAAATGCAAATGGCTGGGATCCGTATTTACAATTATGTTACTTCTCTAATTATTTAAAAGGTAGTGCAGCCACATGGTTCCGTTCTTTTGCTAAAAGACACCCAAATGCGGACTGGCAGGAAACGTTAAAACAATTTAAAATTAAATTCATCGGTCCGAGCTATGAACAAGACGCTGAATTCCGATTAGCTTCTAAGCGGCAATTAAGCGATCAAGGTATTATAGACTATTTCTATGAGCTAGTAGAATTGTGTGATGAAGTGAATCCGGATATGCCAGAGCAAACAGTAATGCGAAGAATTATAGCAGGGCTTTACCGTACTATCGACATATGATTACCATTAGCAGACCGAAATCTCTACAAGAGTTAGATGAGCTCATCGCATCTATCGCTGAATCAGAGAGAGGAGGAATCAGCCACATACAGGCAGTTTAAGAACCACTCCATAAGAACGCCCAGATGGTTGAGAATAACAGGGATCGAAACACCGTAGAATCTATAACATCGGAAATAACAACGCTGGTATTAGACAAAATCCGTAAAGAATTGCAACACCTTCCGAAGACGACAAATACTGCAAATCAAGGTAATAATCGACAGAACGGTCACTCTCCATCAAGGAATATAGTCCGGCAGACAAGAACAACAGATGGCCGACCGATTTGCTATTCTTGTGGGCGACCAGGTCATACAGCAGTGAATTGTTTTGGAAGACAAAGTGGAAGACATAATGGAAATACAAGATCTGATCAGCAGGGGAATAACAATTCACAAAGTTCGGAAAACGTCAGAGGGCAGAACTACTGGAGGTCATAAGCCCTGCCCTAATGTTTAATCCTCAAATAAAGACCTCACGTAATCCAAAAAGTATTCTTATAATTGCAGGACAAGTAGATAATGTAAATATAGATATAGTATTAGACACTGGATCGTGTCACAATTTAATAGATAAAAAATATATAACCACCTATGATGAACGATGTAACTTACCAACGTTATTAACGGTGGGTAACAACATTGTTAACTCGATAGGGATTGCAAATGTAGAAGTAAAGCTAAATTCAAAATTGTTTAAAATACAAACGTTAGTTGTAGAAGGTTTACCGGTTCCACTAATTTTAGGTTACAATTTTATTAAAAACCATAAAATGATTTTAGATTTTAATAATAATTCAGTAAGTTTTCCAAGTATTAATAGTAAAATTAACTTAGGTCAGAATCTGCTTAGCTTTCAAAATTTCTTAGATACGATGAAAGACAGTGAACTTACGCAAACTGATAATATTGCAGAACTAGATGACAGCCTCTTTAACCTTGAAGGTTCATTCTCTCTCGCTCATTGTATTTCAGCTGATCTACGAATGAGTGCAGGGATTGCTAAAGAATTCAGATGTAAATATAAGAATATACGCGCGTTACGTAAGCAAAGGCGGGTACCTGGACGTTTTATATATTTAAAGGTGGAGAACAAATTTATATACTATTTAGTAACCAAA
Organism: Holotrichia oblita; assembly: GCA_023690525.1. Lineage (NCBI taxonomy): Eukaryota > Metazoa > Arthropoda > Insecta > Coleoptera > Scarabaeidae > Holotrichia > Holotrichia oblita. The sequence goes on along the minus strand of CM043015.1, from coordinate 124,595,295 downwards.
AAACATTACTACAATAAACCAACGTTACAAAATCTTTTTTCGGCGTTAATTAAAGTTAAACGGCACATGCTTTCACAAAAAATGTATCATTTAGCGATACCTAAATTGGGGTGTGGACTAGATAAATTAGATTGGAGAATTGTACGTCAAATGATTTATTACATTTTTAATAATTGTGAGATTAATGTTGTAATTTGTTATAATAAACCTAAAACCCTGACTTGCATAGCCCCAACACTAGACGAAAATAGTACTACAACATGGGATTTATTACCTTCAAACGACGTCATTGAACAAAGTGATATAATAAAAATTAGACTTGTTGAGGATTCTATTTTTGACCGCGATTGTATTCAGAAATACAAGATAAAATTAGACGGTAATTTTTGTACTAATCCCAACGAAAATTATAATATAATGTTACCCAGATATAGTCTTCTTAGACAAAATAAGTTGGAACTAATAGATAATGTAGATTTATTACATGAAGGTATTTTAACTATAGTATGTTACAATAGGCTACCTATTAAATTATTTAAGAATACAGTTATAGGTTATATTAAATGTAATCCTATTCTTAGCTTAAAATTAAAAGTCGCTTTGGAGGAGGAGGACGTTGCATATGATATAGTATCTCCTCAACTATTAACGTGTAACAACACTGAATTGTTTTATTTAGATAATAACCTCACAGATTTTCAACAGAAGAAAATGCTAGATTTGTTAAATAATAATAAAGACTTAATGGCATGGAGTAGTGACAGATTAGGATTCACGAAATTAGCGGCACACGAAATAGATACTGGGGACGCCTCTCCTATTCGTAGTAGACCTTATAGAGTATCCCAAAAAGAAAGGGACATAATTAACGAGCAAATTGAGGAAATGTTAAGGTTAGGGGTAATAAGGCCATCTGATAGCGAATGGTGTTCCCCCGTAGTATTAGTTAAAAACCAAATGGTACATTTCGATTTTGCGTGGACTATCGTAAGTTAAATAGTGTTACAAAAAAGTCCTCTTACCCTTTACCATTAATTGATGACATATTAAGTTGTTTAAGTGGGAATAGATATTTTACAACCTTAGATTTAAACTCTGGATACTGGCAATGTCCGATTAAAGAAAGCGATAAACATAAATCGGCGTTTATAGTAAACGATGGTTTATACGAGTTTAATAGAATGAGTTTTGGTCTGTGTGGTGCCCCTGGTACATTTCAAAGATTAGTAGATAACGTATTTAAACATCTTAAATGGAAACAGGTAGTTATCTATTTAGATGATGTTATAGTTATTAGTAAAACATTTGAGGAACATTTAATTCGACTACAAAATGTATTTGACTGTATACGAACAGCGGGACTAACATTACAACCTACCAAATGTCACTTCGGTTTAAAAGAAGCAAAAATTTTAGGTTTTGAAGTATCGAGTAAAGGTATTCTACCGAATCGCGACAAGGTAGTAGCAGTATCTAATTTTCCTACTCCGCGACGTTTAAAGGAGGTACAAAGGTTCCTAGGTATGGCTAATTATTACCGAAGATTTATTAAGAATTATTCTGTTCTAGCTAAACCGTTATATGATTTATTAGGAAATGAAGGGAAATTTAAGTGGGAAGACGCACAAAGGTCAGCATTTGACGGGATAAAAGAAAAACTTGTGACTGCTCCCGTTTTAATCCATTTAATCCGGTTAGGAAGACTGAACTTAGAGTTGATGCTAGTGGGTCAGGTCTAGGCGCCATTTTGCTTCAACAAAACGAAATTACAGGTTACTTCCATCCAGTATCCTATATATCACGTACGCTAACCCCTAACGAACGGAAATACCCAATAACAGAACTAGAATGCTTGAGTGTTGTCTGGTCTGTTGAATATTTTAGGTCTTTTCTATGGGGATTAGGAAACTTTACCATTGTAACAGATCACCACTCACTATGTTGGTTAAAATCTATTAAAAATCCGTATGGTAGGCTAGCGCGATGGGCACTTAAGTTGATGGAATATAATTATTCCATTTGTCATAAAAAGGGGGCGGCACATCAAGATGCAGATGCATTATCTAGATATCCCTGTAAGATAGGGACCGTGGAAGAAGAATACCAAGCTACCTCTGTACCTACCTTTATCGCAACAGATTTAGACATTATTAATATGCAACAACAGGACCGGAAAATTGTAGACTTGATTAATGTAATTAGGGATCCGGATTCAGGTACTCCTGCTTTACGACGGTCCGCGAAAAACTTCGATATCATTAATGATATTTTATATAAACGGAGCAAAGATACAAATTCTAATCTATCTATGTTTAATCTTCCAATCTCAATTCGTAACCGAACTGTTGCGCTTAATGGGTACTGCGAGTACCTTTACCACAAGTTACAAACCATCTACCAATGGATTAACTGAACGGTTGAATAAAACTATTGCTGATATGCTGAGTAAGTACACTAGCACCGCTCAGTCAGATTGGGATCATTGTTTACCTCATATTATTTTTGCCTACAATACAGCCGTACAAGAGAGTACAAGGTATGCCCCATTTGAGCTAGTTTATGGTAGAGAAGCTGTACTTCCCACTGATGCACAATTGTCGTTTCTTCCAGTAACTGACTACGCTATTAAGACGAAAGAGAATACGAGAAATTCGGGACGAAGCCGTGCGTAATATTCAATTAAGTCAAACTAAAGAAAAGGATCGCTATGACCGAACCCATAGAGAGGTAAACTATAATGTAGGAGATAAAGTAAAAGTACGCACTGTGTTACGCCAGGTAGGTAAAAGCGACAAATTACAACCTAAGTACTTCGGTCCATATAGTATAATAGAGAAAAGGAATGACCTTAATTATGTAATCCAGTCGATTGGCGGAAGGAATCCTAAAACGGATGTTGTACATGTTTCTCGCTTAGCTCCGTATTACGATCAATTAGTAATTAATTAACTTATTCTTTTCAGATGATTGCTATTGTGTTGACTACTCTCCTATTTCTAACTGCAGTCAGTGCCGGAAAAGTCACCGATCATTCTCCTGTTACTCTTCAATCCTTGGACCAGTCGGCCGGTCTCTTATATGAGAATTTGGGCAAATTATATTTGTCAAGTAATTATTGGAAGATTATCACTTATATCAACCTTACGGAGTATTTTGCGAAATTTGAACAACTTAGTAATTATACGGTAGTACAGAAGAAATTTGTAATAAGGATAATGAGTTACAAATTTTATGTTCGCAATTCCTATCCAGAACTAAAGTAGTTTTACATAAAGTATCGATTATGAAGGATATGATTCCACTCTATTAGGTCATAAAAGAGTTAAACGTGGATATTTTAATTTCATAGGGGATATTTCTAAAACATTATTTGGCACATTGACTGAAGATGATGCGGCGCATTATGAATCTTCGATTGACAGCTTGGATAAAAAAACCAACGCAATAGCAGATCTTGTTCACAAACAAACATCGGTAGTTAAATCTGCCTTAGAGACTATGAATTCCACCGTAGGACACTTAGAATATAACGAGAAACTATTAGCGGACCAATTTCGGCAATTAAAGGTGAAAGTAATTCACACTCTTAGCTCACTGAAAACCTTTACCACTTTAGAAAAAGAATTATATAACCATCTCTCTCTACTAACACTTCTAATTAGTCAGTACGAGTTAGAGACCCAAAATTTAATTAGTGTAATTTTAAACGCAAGAAAGGGCATTCTACACCTCTCTTAATTTCTCCTTTAGCGATATTAGGTGAATTATCAAGAATAACACCACATATCCCTGAAGGCTTACAATTCCTATTAAGGTTCAATCGGGTTCCGAAAATATTCTACTTAACATTATTCGACCTACATTTTATTTTCAAAAGAATAGACTAGTTTGTATTGTAAATATTCCTTTAGTTAGCGTAAATTCGTATCAATTATATAAGCTCACCCCCATACCTATTCACGTAAATCACAACAAATTTATTGTATTAAAAATTAAATACTTATTCTTAGGGGTTAATGAATTTAGAACCAATTATATACGGTTACAACAAGATGATATTAATACGCTAACGCATCTGAATAACCAAGAATTTATTTACGAAAATCAACAGCAAATTATATCTATTAGAGAGGAGTGCTGCGAAATTTTATTGATGCGAGCGTCAAGCGAAAATTTGCCTCATCAATGTAATAGATATATTACTTTGATAAATGCAACAAAATTTGAAAAACTTTCACAACCTAACGGTTGGTTATTTATAGCTCCCTTTAAGGAAAGGATAACAATCAGTTGCAATGGTTCAAATGTTGTTGCAGAAGAGACAATTACTGGTTCGGGCACAATTCTCTTGGAACCTAATTGCCAATTATTATCATCGTCTAGTCTTATAACTTCTAAAATTAGTTATAATAGTAGTCTAGTAGTAAACAATTTTAGTCCAAAACTACAACTCTTTAATTCAACCTTGGGACCGAGACACGATGTGAAACCAATTTTATTTGATCTCCCTGCTATAAAGCTAAAACTACTTAACCAAAGTAGATTCCCGGTAGTAGATGGTCAGCTGGACAAAGTTCTAAAAGACCTCGAAGCTATTCAGAAGACCCACGAATTTAAAACGACTTCTTCCATACATAACTACATACTTTATAGTATAGTTACAATAATCCTTACGGTGGCTATTGTAATTGTTGTTATCAGGAGGTGTAACAACCTAAATTGTGGACGACAGGTAGTTAATTCTGATATAAAACTACAGGCCTTTGAATCCGGAATAGTTGTACTACCGGATGGTAGAAAGTGTAAAATAAATCTGAGGTCTAGTCAAGATGACAATTAGTAATTTTTTATATATAAGCACATGTAGTATTGTGTTGTATGTCATTGAATTGTAATACATAATAGTAGGAGTATAATAATAGCTTTTGACGTTAGATAAGGATATCTGCACATATAAATAGTACTATAAAGTACATACCTATTATATATATATGTAGGTATAAATATTGTATACCCGTAGTAAGTAGTACTGGAAGAGTCAGCACCTTTTGTACAGGCTGCGTAGTTAAGAGGAACAGTTTGATAACAATATGTCCTACACCTCGGCGGCGGTAAATAAACAACCGTCAGCAAGGACGTTTCGTGGCAACTTATAAGCCAGCACATTTCTAGGGATTATTTTAATAGCTTTGTACACTTGGTATTTATTTATAGTAGGTAGATAAGTAGCTCAATTAGGCCTAAATATTATGTTGCTGTCAATGATTCTGCGAAATTTATTTTGTTTCATGAATCACGGTCGGAAAGGTACCCCCTCCAAACCTAAGGACTGCCAAATGGTGAAGAATCGGACCAACTCTCTAATCAAATCTACCTGGATCGAGTAGGGTAGAATATAGTGGTCCCTTAAGTAGCTAACTATGGAGTATCGTATCGAGTGAGGCTACCTGAATTAAGTAGGGTGGCAAGAAAATCGATAGTACCGTAGTCTTGAAGCCCTGGGTGATGGCCGGCCTAACCAGTATAAGGAGCCGGATTCACCAGGAGTGTAAGGCCAAGGAGTTAAGGAGCAACAACGGCGCCCAGACTAGGATAGAATTTATTAAGACTAGATTCGGAAGTTATATTGTATTAACTAGCCTTAAGAGTAAGACATCAGTGTTGTGGCATGGACGTGTAAAACTTTAAATATGGTGTTAGTTCTAGGTAATTAAGTTTAAATGTAAAGTTAGATTAAGAAGTAGGATGAGTTCTTCTGGAATTGATTTGCGACTAACGGTACTTTACTTTTAGTAATTACGAGTAGTTATTAATCTGGTTTTTGTTTGAATTATCGAATGATCTTAAGATATGCCGGAGGTATATCGATCGAGGGGAGAAATGTCGCAAATCAATTCTATAAAGTCAGCGGATTATTACTTCTTCCTGCGCATCTCATATTCGACAGGAAAGACGCGGTCGGTCTCCGGCGACGGCCGGTATTTGACCCGTGAGTCCGGAATTATATGAGGATCTCCGTGTCGTATTTATGTTAGAGCAGCGTCTTTTGGGTTGAATGTTCTGCGGATACAGGGAGGGGTGATAAAATGCTGATTATAGGTAAAGTAGTTTTAAACTAGAGATAGAATAAAAAGGGGAGTCCGCCTGTGGACAGGTTCAAGGGAAGTTGAGAGTGGTGAATAATAAAGATTTGGTATTACAGAATTGTGTTGTGTTTCCTTTGATTAGTCTACCTTTAGGATAGGAAGACGCTACAAGGTAGGTACACTTTTATTATTATTATTTTTATACTTATAATTAATAAGTGGTACCTGCTAAGAGAGTAATCCCTCTGAACATTAATTATACTATATATATACTATTAATATTCGGTATTAACTTCACAATCTGTTTTCCTATGACAGGCCGTTACCTTGATACGGGAATCGAGATTACACTATTAATTTTTAGATTTAATTACTGAAATTTGCTATGAGCATTCAAAATACGTCTATACATATGTGTATGAAGCCCGATTTTAAAATTCGTTTTAAATAAATTATAAAAACATAATATTATGAAAAAAATGAACTGTGGCAACATCGCCAGCTGTCAAAGGGTAGTCGGGCCTCTTAACTTAAGAAAGTTGCTATGGATACCTCCAAAGCCACCATCTTGAATTTTTGTTTGACATTGATTTTAAATTGTCTGTATCGAACGTATTACCTTTATTTATTAAACTTTTTCATAACTTTTATACTAACGGAGATATTTTAAACAAATCTCTATCTTCAATAATATAAGGATGATACCCATGCAATCCTATCCGATTTGGGACACTCTGTATATTAGAATAACAAGTAGGGCATATTATGATCTATTGTTGGAGAATACACTCAGCATCAGTTTCTCCTGATCGCTTCTTTTATTTGAGTTGTAGGTGGATCAGAGGTATTAATAAATGTCTGGATATGCTCCACAATGCTATGTTGTGTTCACATGAGTTGATAAAAATAATAAATCCATTGAGTGCAGATATATGTATTACGTAGTTGTTGTTGTTAGATGCATAACTTATTATGCTTATGTTGTTTTCCTTATAAGCGATTTTTTTGTTAGTTTAATTTCCTTTAGAATATCTGACATAAGCCACTAGATAGATAATTAAGTGGGATGGCTATGTGGCCTCTTGCTGAATATCTGACATAAGCCACTAACAAGAGTGTTATTTTCTTTCCAAAAGGTACTCTGCTAATAAAACATACACAAATTGTTAGATTCAAACCAGGGTCACACATCGATATATGTACATTCGACGGCGCACATTTCCGAGTTATACACATACAGGGGGTATAAATAGTGGATTGCTGGATCAACTCAATTATATTGAAAAGCTAGTTAATGTTAACCAAGTTGTAGACGGTTTATTAATTTTGATTCTTTTTACAAACAGCCTTGTAATCGGATCCATGTGTGTATACATACATTGGTTTATTATTATGAGGGAAAACTACTGCGTTGTGCCTCAATGCTAATGTAGAACTTACAATACAGATATACGTTCTTCTAGATTTCCACAAGATACAGAAAGGTATGTTCAATTGTCAATATTACAAATGTCTTAAAATCTAGTTTATATTATATAAAAATATCGGTATGTAATACAATGATCATATTAGTGAATGTTAGTTATTCTGTATTTAAAATGTCCACGCTGGAGAATGGCTGAGAGTTCGAAGCAGGCCGGTTTTACTAGATTAACGTGACTTTTACCAATATTATTAACGTGAAACGTGAACTTTCCCATAAGTCCTGTAAAATATTAATTGGTTAACTTCCAGTATTCCTCCATGAGGGTCCAATTTGAAACCAAATTCCATCAGTATGTCCATTCCGAGAATTACGTTCTGTTTAATGTTGGCGATCGGTATGTGATACCTAAATGTTGTATCGTCAATTCGAAAGTTTCCAATCCTTCCCACGAGTACATTCTCCAGTTCGTGTACATATTGGCCATATTGTTGGCATCGTTATCTTTTTTTGCAAGAATCTCAAGACGGATTATTGTGATTATTGCACCAGTGTCTAACAATAAGTCTCGAAGTTCACCGTTGACAAATCCATTCATAAAAAGACTGTTATCGTGGCATTTCATGTACGTTAACTCTTTCTAGTTTTCCGTTTGCTTAGGTTTTCCTTAAATTTTCAATCTTACTGCTAATGCTTTTCTGGATTTCATAGTTTCCAGTACCTCACTAATAATTTCCTGTATAGAGTAAATATGCTTGAGGAGTGTGTATCAGTGTATTCTGTGCTGCAACTTACTATCAACTGTAGTTGCCCTTACATACAGGGTGGGGCATTAGTGCGAGGAAGTCTAATTACTCCTGTATTATAATAGAAATAAGAAAATGTTATTCAGATAAAAGTTGAGGCGCATGGCGGGCTTAACCTAAACATATTTTTAACTATACAGGGTGTCAAATAAAGGCAGGGTAAACTAAACTTACTTTATTTTAAATGGAACACCCTGCATATTTTTACTGTTTATGATACTTCTAGGTCTTATCTTTATTATAATATAGGGTTTTGCTATGTTTTTCAGTTTACTTTAGAAGATACGGGAAGTTTTGCATGAATTTAATAACAAAGTTGGCGCCTTCTACCGTACTAGAGCTTCCACATAAAATAATTCATTTGCGCTAGAAACATTTCTAATGTGATCTCCTTTCATCAGAAATTATTTATTTATCGGCGTATTCAATATTTATATACAGGGCGAGTCATAACTCGGAATGTTAATTTTCTCACCTACTTATATTAAACTATTCAACTACAAATGATATATTTTACGACCTCTGTGCCCACACACTGGAACTCAGAGTAAGAAACCGCTTTAATAAAATGGCAGAAAATCATGTCGCTTGCGTACAGGAAGAGTTTTTTCAGAAAGATTATTGAGATTTATACTTTACCTAAAATGGCATTGCAATCGCCGATATGAGCTATGTGAAGATGTTGCCGATCGATATGAGCAATGCAAGCTACAGAACCACTCATAGCCACGGAAAGCGTTTTCATATTCACTTTATTGTCCTTTGGCAAAGCTTCGACAGATAAGTCATCATCTAACCGCAAAAAAGCTTGTTCTAAAGCTCTTTTCATGTCGAAAGTTTCGGTAGTACCTACCTAAAATGCTATTTAATCAATGGCAAAAGTAAGCGAATATGTTACCTTTTTAAGATCTTCAATGAAATTATAGAAACTTTTATAATATATTTCTTTAACATCATCTACAAATTGAAATTTATCATTATAGCTGGTAATTAACTCTAGTGGTGCATTCCCTGTTAGAGAAAACAGGTACTGTTGGAGGGTTTCTGATGGGAGAAGGCAAGCAGCGATATAATGGAAAAGTCTTTTGGCTATCACTTGCGCACAAGCTCCGCCACCATGTCCGTCGAATACACCAAATAATAACCCTGAAAATAAAAACTGATTAGATTATTCTCTCATTTGACCGTATTTGATTATGTTGTCGCGATTATGCAGTTATTAAATACAGGTTGTTATAAAGTCTAGAACCGATCTTGTTGCAGCTATAGTAATTTAAAATCTTTTCGGATGTTCACTTGTTTATGAATGGCAGCCGTTGAATATTTTTAAATTGCAATGGAGCCGCGTCATACATAATTCCGTTATGTAAAGAAAAATATTGATTGCATTTTTACAAATCGAAATATGTTCATGATTACAACTAACTTACTTTCATTAATAAACAATAGCGTGACTAACGTATTGTTCAAAGTATTTTAAGATTTTAAATTACACCAATGTGTGGTAAAACTGCATACCCAAGATCCCTCATTTCCAACTTTATATCTACACCGGTTTGACTGTGACAGGGCCCGTTTCAGACTTTGTAGCGACACCATATTTATTGTATCGCTGCCAGTTGATGCAATATTTGTTCAAAGTTTCACGCTACAGAAGCATTAATATAAATACAAGACAGTAACATGTTTTATCCAGTTTACTGTAGAGAGGAATACTATACTACTGGTATTTAAACGTATTACCTGTAGTCAGTAAGCATTTGGCTTCAGATCGTGTGTCCTCAATAGGATTATTCGATGCCAGTTGATTGGAATCATAGGACTTCACGCAACCTTCCGAAAATTCTTGAGTATATTCATTGGCCCGAAGAACAGTGTCTACCTGGAATATTCAAATGCATTAATTATAAAGATAATTTTTGAACGTAAGTAAATACTATTGACGCAAATCGACTTTTGTTTTCGAAAAGTTTTTACTGTATAGATCATATAACCTTACTATTACAGCAACTCTTGCGCTAATTCACGTGCGTGTATTATTATATTGTATTGTAATTATAATAAGTAAAATGTTACGACTAGGGCTGTTCGATTCCTCAATTTTTTGAATGACATTGGTATTGACACCTACGTATCGATACTTTGCAGTAAATACATTGCTACCGATAGCTTGGAATCGACACTTAGGAATCAATACCTCTTTTTTAAGATATTGACTCATCTCGGAAACAAATCTTTTTAAACAAATATTTATGGAACTATTTTTCGTATATTCAAATATTCACTCAAACACTAATGGATAAGGGTACGGATATTGTAATAACGCATACGCACAATAACTATAGATGTTATAAAAAAGCCAAAGCATCATAATGTTGTAAATTTAATACCGCAGATATGTTATTGAATATAATTATTGAAAAATTGATACCTATAAATCATTCCTAAGTATCGATACCAAAGTATCGATATCTGTCGATATTTAACCGATTCCAGTACTCGATCGATACAGCGGTAAGTATCGATACCCGATACCGAAAATATAGGTACCGCAGAGCCCTAGTTACTACAATAAATCGTGGGGTTATATTAATTTACAGCTGATCGCGAATATATTTGTCGGTGAGAATCCGATGCTCGTAACCAATAGTTTAGTTGGCATAACCAGTTCGATAGTCAGAAATCATCAGAAATGTAGTTGTTCAGTTAAAAAGTAATTGTGTATACTCAACATACTCATGAATAATGTATTCGTGCGCTTAGTTTTGAATGTTTATTTGCCTACTTAGGGAGTTCTATTTTCTGCGGAAAGTTTATTTGAGACGTCATTGTTTCTCTCACATGCACAATCTATTTTTTTTGGATATGTACTCTTCCTATTTTGAGCAAGTCTATTATCAGTCAGCTGAATGTATACAAACTTTTGGATATGTATACATATATAGAAAATTACAACACATTAGAACAAGTTAGGTATTAATTATGTAGGTACCATCTTTTTCAAATCAAATAGGAATTTTTCAGGGGAATTCGCATTTAGTAAATAAAGGTTTCGCTTTAAAGTGAATTTCATTTATTTAAAAGAGGGGAATTGAATTCGCCAAGTTTGGCTTTAAAACAAATTTAATTTTGTCAAAATCAAAAACATTCCCCGTTGAAAAAAATCGCATTTAATTTGAAAGCGATAGTACATACCATCTGATACATACAGACATATGTACATACATATGACGTAAGAGAAATCATATTTACAACTCCAAGAGTATCTTAAAAATAAAACAAGAGGCAAATAATTCTATTCATATTGTTGATTTTACTACCAGAATTTTAGTTACCATCAATGTCAAATATGACGAGTACGTTTGTAAAAGACTTTTATGAAAAAGATAACTATTACTTTTGCTGTAAACTTTCGTAATATACTAATACTTTGATTTCTACGCTTACCACCTCTGACAAATATGATCTAAAAACACTCTTGTACCTAAATACATATGAGAGAATAGATCGTTAGAAATACACTTTCTTAAAATACCATTCCTTTTCTGTCATTAATTTCTAGCTAACTAGAAATTTTATTAATTGAAACAAAAGAATCAATAATTTCAAATTTATTTTATTTATAAAAACAGAGAATATGTAAGTTAGTTAAAAATAACATATTACAGTAGATTAACAATGCTATTTAATTATAATATATATGCTTATACTATAGATAATATACATTCATTGTGACGTATAAATTAATTTCTAACTAAATGTACGATTTTTTATTATTCATAATTTGAAATAAACTTTCGTAGACAGATTGCTTCGCATTATACTAAGGACCTTACTTTTTGGTAACTGAGCAGTTGTATTATTTAATTTTCAGAATTTACATAAAAGCCTGATTTTAAAAATTTATCACACATATTGCTTCCATTTTACAGGACCAAAATTGCAATAATTCAAATGCATTCCAATTAATTCCTTTTACATCTAAACAAATAATTTTATTAAAAAATTATAAACGAAGAGAATTTTTGTTTATCATTTATGCAAAGAAATGAAGTGTTACATAAAACAGTTCAAACAGAAAATGATTTAGGAAGTTATTTAAAACACCTAAATTAAAGCAAATCCTGACATTGTTCTCCATTGTAACTTAACAGTGGCTTAATCCATAGATAAACCCGTTTGAAACATTTTCCAACATGATATTTGGAAAATCATGTATATTTTCTGACCGATCAGCGTAAGCGTTTGACTTCAAATATTACCAAGAGGAACTGATGAGCGAGCTTCTTCCTAACCATCTATTTGACTATGTGGCATTTAAAAAATCAATTGCGTTATGCCATAGTGTGGGGATGCACTTTTTTATTGTAAGCAAATTATGCTCGGGAAAGAGACGTCTCAATTCGGAGATCAAAATATTTTACATAAAATCCACATATAACGCCTGTGTTAAAAAAGGCAGTTCTTCTCTCAAAATCAGTTTCTACTTGCATTAATTCATGAATTAGTCAAATTTTGAAAAGATGTCGTTTGAAGATATTGGATACCAATGACTTACCGATGAGTTTTATACTGGCTACAGCAGATTCGTTATCCATTTTAATAACATGTACCTTCTCCATCTAAAGTTGATAAGTTTTGAGTTATAAGTAATTTTGTATAAATTTGACATGACCGCAGAAGAGGATTCAGTTTTGTCCTTATGTAGTGACAATGTTGACGCAAATACTTTCTTTTGTCATATACGAAACTACCGTCTACTTATGGGAGATTGTAAATTAGGTTGACACTGGAAAGTAGTTCTATTTTAATGGGTAAAAGGTGTTATATTTCAAATGACATTGAATAACGACACTTAATTTTTAGTCAGATGACCGAGAAAGAAGTGCCAATAAACTATGTCAATAAATCAATCAATCAATTTGTTTCTAATTAGTTAAAAAACGAATTAATGAAGTCATGAATAAACATAAATTATTACTTTGTTAGCTAACTATTATAGACTTAAAAGTCGGGTTCTATACTTGAGTTCTATTACTGAAAATTTAAATCAAAAATGTGATCATCGAGCATTTTTACACAATCGAAGTCTTCCTAAATATTTATTGAAAATTTCGTGCTCTCCCTGAATTTTGCAAGTAAATTATTCAAGTTTATGTTCATATCATGTTCGTTTTCTTCGCCTGCCTTCTACTGTAAGGCATATGAAGAAAACTCTCTGGAAGACCTAGCAGACGTCTTAATAATGCCTAACTGGAAAAGAATGTTAAATATGAACTGAAGTTGAGACGGTAAATTTTTGATTAAAAGTTTTACAAGAACCCACATTGTTGTTGGTGGAAGTCTTTTATTATGATAGATATAATCAACAACACGTATTAATGTTGATATAGAATTATCAGATAATCGAAATATAAATATAATTTTTACTGGATTTAGCTTTACTAAGTTCAAGATTTTTCTAATAAAGTTAGTGAAAAATAGAATTATTGGTATTTTTGAAATGATATCATATATATTAGTTTCAAAAACCGCCAACTCATTACAGAGTAATGAGTAATCCTTTTCACAAGATAAAGTAGCAGGATTAAATCCATAATCGCTTGGACAATTCTCTTCTACTGCGATAAATCCATGTTCTGTTTTCTTACAACTGTAATAATTAACGCAATTTTGAGGTATCGGTAGGAGACCAATTTCTTTGCATCTCGTTTCACATTCTTCTGAAGTAGTATTGAAAAATTCAAATGATGCGCATGCATTTATAAAGGATTTGCCTGCTTTGCAACCATAATAAAGGGATGAATCTCCTGGATATTCTTGGACAAAATCTTCAAATTCACAGCTATCTATTGTCATACATTCGTCATTGGACAACTTAAATACACATTTTCCGAATCCGTGTTTATAAATATAATTTTCTGGACATGGAAGTAATTCAGCCGTTGAATTTATGCATTTATAATAGCGCGTACAATCACTTGTGTCCGGAAAGACGTCGTTCCTTAAACAAGTAATTGTAGATACTCTCGGACAACCTTCAGGTCTAATATTTGTACATTTGTGTGTTTTGGAATCGCAATACGGACTAGAATGCCCTGAAATATCATTAGCGCAAGGCGTGCTACTCCAATGCTGACCGAATAAACACATTTTCTGCGTGAAGCAATCGAGACATGACATTCCATTAAATTCACATTCGGGATAATAAAATTCGCTAGATACAGTAGAACATAGGATCTGAAAGTAACAACATAATATTATGTATTGTAACATTTTTACATCCATCAAGGTGTTAATATCTAATCACCGATTTCAACGAAATTTCGTGAATGCAATGTATTGATGCACTTGCTTTATAAAAGTTCAATATTCTTACTGAAGACTGATAGATGCATAAGCAGTAGAACCATATAAATTAGATCAACTCTTTTAAATTAGTAAATATCTGAACAGCTATTTTTATGAATCGCATTTAAGGACAAATTAAAAATATTTGGAAAAAAATTGTTTAATTTTTAGATCCCAAGATATTAGATAAACTTCTTCATAGTAATAGGTACCGCGCGCATTATCATTTACACTATATTTCAAACAACATTCTGCAGTATATTTGGCGCGTTATTCATCATGATGCGCGGAGACACTGCCATGCAGAGTTTTATCTAATGTCTGAAATACTTCGGAAACTACAAGTTATATTAATAATAACGAATTTGTTCGTGGAAAATAGGTAATTTTGTAAAAATATATACAGGGTGGTGCAACCAAGATGGGGTGGACGATTGTAACTAAAGGATGAGGAATTTCGAAAAACCTTTCTGGAATTTGATTGATGCCTACATGGGCTACGTTTTAAAAATATTTATTTTATACAGGGTGATCGAACCAGTCGGTGACGTACCAAACTTATGTTTTTTTTTTTTAATGGCACACTCGGTATTAGAATATTCCAATCGATTTTTCTAATCAATACAAACAATTTGATATAACATTAGTTGGGTCTAAAACCCATAATTACGGAGAGAAAAGCGATTAAAGTTGAAAAAACGCTACTATGTCCGTCCATTTTATACCAAAACCGGATATGAATATTAAAAAATTAAATTTATTATTGAATGTGCCAAAGTCTTCGGTAAAATATTGTCCTACACTCAACTTGAAATTATTCACTATTATACAGGGTGATCGAGTTTTGTAAATCCAATTAGAACTTACTTTTTTCAAATGGAACACCCTGTATATTATTTTTCTGTGTTAAAGAGCACTTTATCAGCTTTCCTGTTATTTTTGTTACCAATGTTTTTCATTATCATTAAATCTACACAACATTTTTATATTTTGTGCATACTGAGTTTTTTTTGTTTATTATTGATTATATGCATGCGTCATCGCCTGATGACTTTAAATCTTTAAACGTAACAAATCTCATAAAATTACATTTCTTTTGCTTAGTCAGTATATCAAATCTATCGAGTTTTTAACATTATTGTAAATGTCAAAGCAAAGCTATTTTGGGACAATTCCATAATTTGATATAACTGTATCTATACATATCATTACTTTATTGTTATTTATCTATTTTCAATTCTGAGTTTTTAAAAGTTTTTGTTATTCTATTGCAGTTTCGATAAGTTGTTAACACGCCAACTTTAATGCATTTTAATCCACATACATCAATTAGAAATGTTGATGAAGAAATTGAAATAAGCAGAGCGTCTGTCAATAAAATTTATAAAGATAATAAATACAAGTTTATTTACTCCAGAAATTTTGACCAAGCACTTCTTCATATTTCGCGAATGAGTGACCAGTTTATGGATACGAATTCACGAAATGTTTCACGCACGAAGTTTGTACAATACTTTTTGTACGAGAACTATAATAATAATAATACACACAAATTGTTAAATACGTTAGCGTTTATGACCATATTATTAAGGTTAGGGATTTATAATTTCAAAATGTCACTAAATTAATCAAGTTCCAGGAAGTACCAACTTTACTTTTACGCACTCGTGTTTAAAGTGACTTTTTACGCAGGCAAATCGAATCATGAAATGACAGGTTTTGATAAGCGAGTACAAAAAGTTACTAACGATATTCTCTAAAAACTTCATAAAATTGATGATTTCATCAAAATAGAAGGCCATGCTGCTTTAAAATTAACATATGTTCATCTAGTTGCGACTGTCATTAATTCCTAGGTACAAATAGTACACTTTAAACAATTATTACGTCTAGTATCTGAAGAATAAAACAAACAAAAAATGTTCCGCCGACAATATGAAACTAAAATAATAAATAATGTTATTTGAAGAACTGTGGGCGCGTACGATACAAATAAAAATCGGTCCATGAGCCCCTGAAACACGTGTCCTGAATTAATTAATTAAGCGTTCTGGTGTTTGGTGTTATCGTTTTTATCTGTATTATAAATAATGTTAAACAAAAATGTATTTCATTCACTTACTGCAGACATTTTAAGGAACAAGAACTTTTGAACAGCCTATAATATTATGCAGAGAAGAAGAGCTTCTATAGTATGTTATATCTTTTTCATTAGATAATTTATTCATTCGATTGAAACAAATAATATTCAAGTATTCGACAAATACTCAATTACTTGAATGATTCATTTGAACTTTATTTGACTCTGTAATAATGTATTAATCGAGTACTCAAATTATTTCAACACAATTTCCAGCTTTAGTTATCATTAGAATAAAATACAAGGAATACGATTGACACTAATTAGAAAGCATGACCTATATAGATTAGAAAAAGCATCAGCTTTTAGAGGTTTTTGAAGAATTTCGTTAATAGCTGTTTAGTCGTAAGATTTAGACGTAGACATCTTTATAGTTTTTGGTAGGGGGTTTAATATACTTTCACGTAAGATAAAAAATAGAGGCTGTTCCGTTTAAGTTAAACCAGTTATTTATGTATGAAACAATATAAAATATCAAGTGCTTTGCTGAATGCTATGTAGCTAGTATCACGATACTCTACTGGTTTATTGAAATCACGGTTTGTCAAAATAACTTGTTGCAAATAGGAATCTTCCAGTCATAGAGTTTTCGAGTTTATAATATTTCCGAGAAAGCCTACATTTTCATAAAAGTCAGAATCAATGGCTATATTCAGCAGGAGTAATCACTAAGCGCTGAGGGTGTCATAAAATTAGCGCTGACGCATGCTCGATGTAGTTTGAAATTTTATCGTTTTGATCATAACCCAAATAAGAACTTATCTAGTGATATTAAATTGCAATTTAAATCATTAAATTTGGTATAAGTTAGTTTAATTTCTCTATTTAAGCTAAAGAAATTCTACATTGTCAAAGTGTACGTATGTATGTATGAGCAAAGTAAGTACAAATTATTAAGGTATTATACATAGTTACAACTTATAGCTCGAAAATTTTAAACATTTGTTATTTTAATCCATGTTAATTTTCCATTGCTAAACTCATGTTCTGTAATACATATTTTTAAATGTCAAATTTTGAGGCTTCCCACCCCTTTCGCTTACTTCCACAGCACTTTTTCTTTCCGCTGCAGAAAATGGCGACCGCTAGCCTCAGCGCTGACTTTAGCGTAGTATTGAATGCAATTGCTTAGGTCAACGCTGCCAGCGATGAGTCCGGCTGAATATAGCCAATTATTTTGAAAAAGCTCACCTTTCATTAAGAAAATATTAAATATCTCAAAAATTAACGATGTTAGATACAGGGAGTGGTGAATAAAAATGAAAGTACATACAGTATCCTTTCCTTTCTTGATATAAAATACAGGGTTCCATTTAAATAGGATGAGAAAATACTGCATTTGTGTCTTGAATCGCCCTGTGCACAGTTTTCGCAATATTGGCAAAATATCACTATAAAACTGTAACAATATAAAAAAGTCATTCTGGTACAAAAAGAATTTCAAGTTGTTTCGTGTGGAATACACAGGACGTTGAACACGCAATGATTTTCAGACAAAATTTACCATAACTTCTGAAATACTCGGTATAACTCAATGAAATATTGAAGGAATGAGGAAGATATGCTTAATCTAAATTTAAAATAATATATAGTATGTCCCATTTAAGAAAATGTATGTTTGGTTCACTCTAGCATTATGAAACATCCTGTATATACAAAAATAATTTTAAAATATGTAGCTTAAGACTGTCTATGATTTTTGTACATAACGCTTTGTGATAACTTTAATATTAATGGATATATTGAGCTTTGACGCACTAATGCCTCACCCTGTGTAGGTAGTCTTTGTAAGTTTGGAAAATTGAAAATTATGTATTTAGAATACATTTTTAAGATGGTATAGTAAATAGCCAAGTCTATATAGACTTTTTAGAAAATGATTTACCGTTATTTTAAAATAAAAAAAAATTCCCTAGACATTCGTCAAAGTATAGGATTTTTGACGATAGATTTGATACACTAATGCGCTACATTGTATAAAGAGGCGATCAAAACTAGTTCAACATTCAAAATCTAAAATACATACCATTAAATAAAACTGTGTTAAATATTTTATCATCTCAGTTGTGTCCATTTTTTAATATAAATTACAAACTTCAAATGAATATAATTACTGAATGCCTCTCACAGAAATAGATGTATATAGGTACCCCAGGACTAAATTGTGTTGAATAACATAATAAATATTCTAGTTACGATAAATTCTGTGTGTACATCATTTATGGGTAGGATCTTTTATTAAATTTCTGGTAAAACCAATTTAAAAGATAACAGTGTTTTTACTACATCACCAACACCAATTTAATTTGTTAATAATCATTATTACTTGTTTGTTCCTGTTATTCTATGTGTTGAAATTATTTAATGACTATGGACACACCTAACGAATGAAGTGAGAATTATGCATCTTATTGTATTGTGCAATGTTGCTAGATAAGAAAGTATAATTTCACAAGATGTGAAGATCAACAATGACTACACTTTTTATTTCTAATTGTCAAATTAATGCTGCACTAACATTATTCTAAAACCTCCTTATATAACATAACAGCTGGTTCAAAACTAACGGAATAGTGTGATATAGAGAGTATTTGTGCACATGCAACCCCAACTAAGAATCATTGACTTTATTCAACAGAAGCAAACAGTTATCGGTGGATTGGTAGCACTCCATCCTGACATATACCAAAATTTTGGCACGATGTACCAACTTTTACTACCGTTAGGTTAATTCTTTTAAAATATCTTTAGTTTAGAATTACCTACCTCAGATATACAGGTGTCCACATATACTTTTTTATTTTAAATGGAATCATAGGTATAATTACTAAAAACGCCAACATAGGAGATGCAAAATTTTATGCAGTCTGTTCATAAGTTAGTAATCCATATTAGGAAATTCAAATTAAAAAAAAAACTTTTTTTTTCAAATAGCATATATAGTATTTCATATATTCTGATATACCATAATATGTACTTATTATTATTAATTTATGAAATATTCACGATTATTTTATTATACTGGAAAAAATGCCAGGTAGCTAGACTTTTCTCTGGAAACCTGCAAAAATTATGGAAACTGTCATTCATATAACGAATACGTTGGAGTATATCATCATATCATGAAAATGCTGCCTATAAGATCTCTTAACATCAGTATCAGTGATTTTTTTTTCTGTGTCGTATATATCGTATTACACTAAATAAGTACAAAATGACAATAATTAATAAAATAGAAACGTCTTCTACAAATTTAAATCAAGGGGCTCTCAAAAAAGCAACAATAGAATAATTTAATTAAAAAAAAATTATGGTATTTAGAATAAAATGGCCAACATGTTAAATATTTTAGTATCATAGTTACGTCTAGAATATGTGAGGAAAGTCATTCCAAATTGAGTCTAAGCCACTTAGAAGAAATTTAGACAAATTAGAAAAAACGTTTAATTGGGTTTAACACTTCTTTTATACTAGAATAGATAGATACTACTATATTAGAAATGGATCATATAGAAAGTGATAAAAATTTGATTTGTAAATAATAATTCTTTCAAATAATTCGTATCATAGAATACTGGAAAACATATAATTAAATTTGGATAAGACGCATTTTGGCATGACATAGTGGATAATAATAATAATAATAATAATAATAATAATAATATATCGAGTTTATTCCATAAAGCATACAGCAAAGAATACGTCAACAAAATAATATAATAATACAAATACAAATGAATAAGAGATACATAATACATGTAGACATATAAAAACTTAGACAGTGTAAGGAACGCTTAAAAAATCATTTATAGAATATAATGCTCTACTGGCTAGATGTTTTTTTAAGCGTTTTCCTAAGAGCATACATGGGCATTTGCTTTAAGGCTATAGGTAGGTGATTGTAAAGTTCAATGCACCGCGACACTACTTGTTTCTGGACTTTTGACAGGTGTGTTCTAGTGGTTGTCATGTAATGATTAAGTTTACCTCTCGTGTTACACTTATGACCGTGCTGATATTTGTTAAAAAACTCGCTGTAGTTGTTTTTTACAAAAAGTACAGATTCCAAGATATAAATGGCTGGCAAGGTAAGTATATTGTTGTCTCTAAAAACCGGTTTACAAGAGTCTCTGTTACACAACTGAAAAACTGCACGAATAGAGGCTTTTTGCAGCACAAAAAGTCGGTGGAAAGCAGTGGAATTTCCCCAGAAAATCACTCCATATTTTAGTCGAGACTGGACACAGGCATAATAAACATTCAAGGCCACCCCAGTGCTGACATTGCGCGATATCACTCGTAGAGCATAACACAGGCTACTTAAACTTCCTGCCAGATCCTGGATGTGAGGCTTCCAAGTTAGGAAACTGTCAATTGTAACCCCTAGAAAACGAGATTGACTAACACAATTTATTATTTCGCTTTTGTGGGTAACCGTTAATTCAGCGGGTGGAATATTAAACGGTAAGATGTTTGTTTTTGAGGCATTTAACTTTAAATTATTGGTAGCGAACCAGCATTCCATACGTTCTAAATTTAGCTCCATGCTAATTTTTAATTCTTCGCAGGTTTTCTCTCGAACAATGCACGAGGTATCATCAGCATACAACACAGCCAGATTGTCAATGATATCAGGTAAATCATTGACATACAAGACAAAAAGAAGTGGACCCAGTATAGAGCCTTGTGGAACTCCAAGTGGTTCCTATGAACAGTCTGCCATGGTGAAGAGATTTTAGCGCCTAATGTGTTGTGTGCCGTTACGCACTGTTTGCGTTCTGTCAGGTATGAAGTTATAAGGTCAAGTGTAACTCCCCTAAAGCCCATCCTTTCAAGTTTATTTAGCAATATCCGATGATGCACACTATCGAAAGCCTTCGACAGATCCAAGAAGGCACATGCTGAAATTTCCTTTTTGCTTAGTCCACTTAAGATTTCTTCAAGCAGCTGAAAGATTGCTCGGATAGTGGATCTCTTCTGTATATAACCATTTTGATTTTTATGCAGTACGTCATGTTTATTCAGAAAGTCCATCATTCTGCTATGCATTAGTTTTTCAATAACTTTGGAAACGTTGGATATCAGAGCTATTGGTCGGTAGTTGGCAACATCAGACTTATCCCCCTCTTGTATATGGGCCTGATAAGGGTGTATTTCAACTTCTTAGGAAAAATACCGTATTGGAAGCATAAGTTCACTATGTGCGCCAGAGGGAGCGCAAGAGATTTGGAACAGAATTTCAATACTGAGACAGGAACTCCGTCTTCACCTGTCGCTTTTGTGTTGTTGAGGTGGTTAATTACCGATTCAACTTCACAGGGATCAACAGAAAACCAAGTAAAAGATTCCGGCACATACCTCACATTATTCATTATCGTTTCTTGATTTTGTTTTGTATTATCCACCATATTTATAAATTTATCATTGATATTACTTAAAATATCTATGTAGTCAGTATGATCATCACTAAAATCCCTTATGTTAAATGTATGTTTTCCTCTGGTTCCCCGAAGTTGATTGATCACATTCCAGGTTGCTTTAGATTTGTTAGCAGAGTTGTTGATATATTCTGCATGTGTGGCTTTTTTTGACTCTTCAATCTCTAGTTTTAGATTGTTACAGAAATCTTTGTATGTCTCCCTCTCAATTCTGTTTTTACATAATCCTTCATATAGTTGTCTCTTTATGGCGCACATGTTTTTTATTTTGTTTGTCATCCATTTTTTGTCCGGTTTATTGGAAGTAGTAATGATCTTTTTGACTACATGTTTGTTAATCGTAGTTGTGACTATTGACATGAAGTTATTGTAACAGGTGTTTACATCTGCTTCATTTAAGACCGGGGACCAATCAATCACCTCCAATTCGTCCCGGATTGAGTTCAGTTTCGACTGTGTAATGTGCTGAACCTGCATTCTTCCATATGTTTCAATCTCCCTCCCCGCACATCAAAAGTGATCCTCAAAGCGCAGTGATCTGATAGAGCGGAGACCATAACCTCGCTATTATAGCTTACTAAATTAGTGAAGATATTGTCAATTACTGTTTGTGTCTTTTCCGTGATCCTGGTAGGCGTTTTAATAGATGGATGTAAATTGTGCGATCGTAATAAATCCAGTAAAGATTCCGATTTTGGATCTTGTTTACTTAAGTCGATGTTAAAATCGCCGCTTAATAAGATGCTAAAAGTGACTTCGGACGATATTTCCTTTAAAATGTTATCAAGAATCTCAATGAATTCGTCCACGTCACCACTAGGTGATCGATAGATGTTGACTATAATTATGTTTAATTTGTTAATTTGCACCGCGCTACATTCCAGTACCAACTCTTTGCTTTTCTCTCTTAGTGACTTGAGCTCAACACAGTCAGTTCCGGCAGGCACCAAGATGCACGAGCCACCATGCAAGTTCGAAGATCGCGTGAAGCAGGATGCCATTTCAAAACCCTCCAAGACGACGATAAGTTGGTGTTTGGAATAACAATTGTAACTAAAAAGATGAGTAACAATATACCTGAAAGAAATTGTTTGATAGTTTATAATATTATTTTAATGACACATTAGATTTTAAGTTCCTCAGATTTATCTTCACATTCACAATAAGTTGCATCTTTTAAGTGATTAAACATGGAATTTTCAGCTACGTCGTCAATAACTTTATTGTCAAAAAAGTTTCCATAAAACTCACATTCTGCGTTTGCTCTCCACTCATCGCCAAAATGAGTTTTTAACAAAGCTTCGACATTTGAAACTTTTAGGGCGTTAACTGTTACACCTTTAGGAATACTATACAAAACCATTGGAAATATTTTTTCCGTCACCATTCTTTCCTCTGCAATAATGACTTTCTACACATTTCCATTTTTCAATAAATTGCTTTACGGATTTTCGTTTTTCTGTATAAGATTTTTTTAACCTAGCACCACCTCTTCTTTCTTTCGGCATACAACCCGTTTTGATGTGCAAATTTGCTACTCTTTGTACTCTGCTTTTACTTGTATGTAAAATATTCAAAAATGTTTTTTGACACACTTGTAATGTAAATTTGGTAGTGCTATGGACTTTTATAAAATAATTGATTGCAATCGTTTTTCTAGAAGAGTTAAGTTTTTTAGCTCGATCACGTTTAGGTTTTTTAATATCTTATATTTTAGAATAAATGCATCCTGCTCGGATTTATTTTGTGATGCGAAGAAAGCTACATGAAACTCTTGTATATCAACCATTTTGACTGACCTACACCTGTATGTTTTTCCAGAATGCCCACAAGATTGATAAAGTGGCGACTCCTTTACAGTATATGTAGAAATAAGTAAGAAATAGCTACAAAAATACGAAGGAGATGTGATAATTTAAAACCTTATCTTAGATTTTTTTCAATAGTTTTTTTCCACTTTCTTTTACCACTTCCTCCATTTTATATTAATTACACTAATAATTATCAATAAAACTTTGAAAAAAAATAATTTTTAACTTATGTATTTAACGACTTAATTAACGCCATTCATCTAGTAACGATGTATGAATAATATCTGTCAAGAATAGACAAAACATATTTATATTATTGTTGTTACATATCCACGTGACTGAGAGCTAAGAAGCTATTGGTCGGGTGGATATGGGTCACTTTGGAATAACGCTCCAGATGGATAAAACGCACTTTGAAATGGCTCTTAATTTTTAGGCCTGTTTCTTATGTTATAAGAAGCGATTTGGAGGCATTAGTCATGCATTAATATAATAAGGCCAATATATAGCATTAGTTTATGCCTTTAACTAGAAATTTATAAAAAGTGGATAAGACCCCTTTGGAATGACCCTCCTCATGTATTTTAATTTTGTTCCTATGAGGACTGCAATGGTATGTTTTTAAGGAAACTATTGTTTTTATTTTTAATGCCGAATCACTTGCTATTGCTGAATTTAAAAATAACCTCAACGTATCCATAGAAAGCTGTGGTATTTTTATAGATGAGACATATGAGTTCTTCGGTGCTAGCGCTGATGGTTTGGTAGGATTTGATTGCAATACTGGAAATAAGATGCCCGTACAACTGTAAAAATTTTTCGGTGCAAGAAGCTATAGCAACAAAGATCATTATATTTGCTACATTAGATCAAAACAAAATAATGAAGTTGAAAAATAATCGTAATTTCTATTACTAAATTCAAGGGCAACTCAATATAACAAAATGTAATGTGTGTTATTTCGTTGTGTGGAGCCCAAAAGGAATGCTTGTTCAAAAGATATTATAAAAATATATTTCAGGAAATGTTAATTTCAGTTTTCTTTAGATTTATAAGGATACGAATTTTTGGAAAATAAAAATGAAGAACAGAAGAAGAAGGAAGAAGGAATTCTTTTTAAGTTACCTTTTACCTGTAATGGCGACAAAGTTAGTATCATTCATGATTTTTTCTTAGAAATGACATTCATGAATGCTTTCCTAGCTTGTAATTTCAGTCACATATGATAAGTCTAATCGGCTTATCATGTACTATCTATAAGTTACGAATACTTACTTAGATTTAAGATTTTCAATTTGTTTTATGTTTACATATTTTAGATCTTAGAATGATTTTTTTTTTTAGTTTATGATGTGCTTCTGTAATATACAAATGTGTAATTGTAACTGTTACATATTCATTGATATGTAATCCTTTTTTACATATGTATTTCCGATAATTAAATTTTGCCATGAACCCTTTGCAAGGATTATGTTGGCAGCTTTTTAAGTCAAATTTGTACTACAGATTTTTTATGCGAAATACACATTTATATATCTAAATTTCTACTCTGATTAGGTTTCCACATTTGCCTGTTTTTGCAGTAGTTTTTGTAATAAAAAAGGAAAAGTACTCGTGGAAGCATTAAGAAAATATATTTAATAAACATATTAGAATCTTTTGTTTTTCTTCCATTCCTTCGTTCAAGTATAATAGAAGTCGATTTACTAAGCACTAATTTTTAACCGATTAGAAACTTTAACTATAAAAGATGAGAAAGTTACTACTTATATCCTATAATTCTTCATTTATCTGGACATTTTTTAGTAGAAATACAAGTAAATGCTGTTTGCTGTATTCTCGTATATTACATAAATGCTATAAAAGGAAATAATTGATTACATGTAGTCTTCAGGCTTTCACGGCCGCTGTTGATGGCTGCTCTTCGGTTCTCGGGTTCTCTGCCGTGTAGAAAGGTTGTAGTACTTGACGTTTCGATCATCGTGTTCATCTTCTTCAGAAGTGAAGAAGATCACGACAACGTCAAGTACCACGAAACGTCAAGTACCACAACCTTTCTACACGGCAGAGAACCCGAGAACCGAAAGCAGCCATAATTGATTACATTTCCCTTTCTATTATTTTATATTTTTACATTTCATTATAAGATTTTGTAACTCTACATAATATTCCTACGATTTATATTCAAAGAACTACTAAAATTGATAGATAATTACGTTACAAATTAAAGTTTTATATCATATTCAATGCAAACGTTCATAGCTGAGACAATGACCAGTATGTATAAAGCAGGAGATACACATGTCTGTAGCTTGCACACTTGCATGCCAGCTACTTGAATGTGCAAGCTACACGTATGTGTCTCTGTTAACTTGCATGCAAGTAGCTTGTATACAAGTAGATTGAACAGATTTGAATTTTTGGCATGCAATGTGCAAGTTGGGTGGTGGGGGAATACAAACTGCATGCCAAATTGAATGTGTGAACACAGTCGACAGTTACTAGCATGCCAATAGTCGCATACAAGTTGGGGTCGTTTCTTTTTTCCTTTTGTTGATAGCTGATCGTCATGTCTTTGGTGGGGAGATGAAAAGACGATAAAGTTTATTCGTACATCACATACAAGTAGATCACATGTCAATTTTAACTTGACAGTTTCAATATGCGACACAATTTTTGAAATTAGGTGAAATGTCATTTTGACAGTTTCAATATGCGACACAAAAAAAGTTTTCTTGGAACTTGTACCTTTGTTTTAATTGTTATAGTCGTAGATAAAGTATAGTATTCAACTCGCGGTAATGGTAATAACTCACTTGATGAAT
Source organism: Holotrichia oblita (assembly GCA_023690525.1). NCBI lineage: Eukaryota > Metazoa > Arthropoda > Insecta > Coleoptera > Scarabaeidae > Holotrichia > Holotrichia oblita. Next base: position 124,568,415 of record CM043015.1, on the reverse strand, counting down.
TACAGCACTCGGCTATCGCCTCGTGCTGCAAACTTCATCTGCGTGAGTTATTACCTACATTACCGCTCGTTGAATAATATACTATTATCTTGTTCATTGTTAGAAGGACCTAACTTCACTTTTTTCTTTGGGTTCAAAATTATCATACCTTTTTTTATTCGCATAACTCTCTGAGAAGAAAGGATGATAATTTAATATTATTTAAATATATCATTAGCATTACAAACTGCTTTTGATGATTATATCAAAACTCTTCATAGTGACTTAGTTTCTTTTAACAATGGGGGACAGGAATATTTTTCAAATGATATATAATCACACAGATGAATTTAAAAAAATGGACCCATATTTTTTATTTTGCTATATCTTTATTATTTATTGAGATATAAATGTTTAAAGTTTCGTTTTTCATGGCCTTTATGAAAATGCGGCCAACTATTGAAGTACAAAGACTACTGACGGAAGGTAGTACCATAGGGTATTTTTTGTGTTGGCTTGATTGTAATTTCGTCGCATATTTCTTTTCAGTTATTGGCTATTATGAAAATATACCTGTATAAGTGTTTGCAGATATTAGAACTGGCAAACCCAACAGAAATATGACCTGGCTATGGTTTATACCAAACATGACGCAGACATCAATAGACGTAATGTTGATCATAATAACTCTACTGCCTTTCCAGGGTCCTGAAAAAGTAACCGGGTTATGTGGACTCGGGTATTAGATTCTATTTTACAAATGACTCTTTTTGCACCGGGTAAATAAACGAACAGAAACATCTCTATCGGTGACACAACCTACTTGCCCCGAACGAATTTATGAAAATACCTTATGACGATAATCATGACATTTATCTAAATTTCAACCAGTTCTGAAGTACCTAATTTTCGATTACAAACTTTTTGCGTTGGTTGGTTTTAGACTAGTGACGTAAAAATGACTCGTTTATTTTTCCGTTTCAAATTGTGAAAAATTTTAATCGAATAATTTTGTGAAACGACGGCGTAGAAATAAAATTTACGGATGATAGTATCACATTTGGATTTTGCAACATATGTCCTGTTCCCTATAGCCGATTCAATTAGATTTCCCGTAAAATAAAATATTATTTTTTAAATCTGTTAATAAATAAAAACACTATACTATAACTAGACATGGCAAATTCGATACACATGCCGGCAGCGTATGCATGCAATAGGCTTGTTATCAATGACGATTTTTCTCGATTTTTTTTACGTTATTATGTAAAACTAATTCATCAAAATAATTAGTAAAATTTTTAGCTCTTAAACTTAACCCACTGTTTAGATATTAAAGGTTAAAAACCGAATTCCGATAAAAGCGCGGGATCCGCCTGTGACGTCATACCACACGTCGTAGTTCGGTGTTCAGTAGCAAACCATTGCATTTCTTATAAAGACGGTGCTTCGCGCTATAATATCTTTGTGGTGGTGGTTTTTGAAGTATTTAACTAACTAAAATATAGGCGTATGCAAGAACTTAAAAATTAAAGTTTAATTCCAAATTTGAGCGTAAGAAATGTTTCAAAATGGTTACTCGGTAGTAAATCTATTGTTTTTATTTCATTAAACATTAGGGTTTAAATGCGATAAGTATTTAAAAATGTTTTTCTGTTAGAAATAGTATGTTTTATCTAGTATACAGTGGGGTCGTTTGGGGGAGGCACGTGCCCCCCCTCCCCCTCCTTGGATCCGCCACTGCAATGATGTCATTATTTAGTCTGAAGGGTGTACTCCGTTCAATAACATAAAGAAAACATAATTTAAGTCGTACGCGACTGACTGTATCGACACATAGAAGAGCTAGCGGGTACTTTGTGTATAAGATTCGATAATACGATTGAAAATTTAAGCCAGTCGTCACTATACGCTCCCATTCTAAATAGACGAAATAAAAATTAAAAATAAAATAAAAAGGTGTTCAAATAAGTGTCTTGTATTTTTCACAAATACCCCATATACCAACATTATCTTCTATATATATATAAAAGAGAAAGCCGTTAGTTACCTACCGCACGTTACTACGCTTAGAGAGAACGCCTGGACCGATTTCGATGATTCGCACCAATGCGTACTGGTCTCCGGCCAAACAAGAAAATTCCCGAAATATCCCCGAAAAGAAAAATTATCAAGAAAATTCATTTTGTAGGGAGTGATTTTACGACGCCATCTTTATCGTTATCTTTTTACGGGCGGGACAAGGGGGTGGTACGGTACGGGCGGGACAAGGGGGCGGTACGGGACGGGCGGGACACGGATGGTGGTACGGGACGGGCGGGGCTGGTACCCGTAACAATACATTAAAATTAAGTGTCTAAATCAATACTTTTCTAGGCAGAACGAAGTCTGCTGGGCCAGCTAGTTAATATATATAAAATGATCTTATTAGATAAATACACTATAACTTACTTTAAAATGATCTTGGCAGCAATACACAGTGGATTTGTCAGATACAAAAACTTTACGACGCATTGCTTTCTGCCAAACTTTTCTAGTTTTAATGTCAGAGGGTACATTAATAAACAATTTTTCTGGGGCATTTTTGGATGTATTAGGACAGTTAGGAACCAAACAATATTTATATGCCACTTTCTTCTTACTCATTATGAAATAAAGTAAAACGTAACAGTCAAGCGTTTTGCCTCTTATACGACAACACGGTAAGTATAATACACAGTCCGCTCGCAGTGCTCGAATAACTTATAGTACAGACGTGTGGTGTGACGTCACAAGTAACCACGCCCCGTTTTCGTTCAGTCCAATTTCTTTAATTAATTTGAGGGTTTCAACGTCGACGGAAAAATCTAAAATTTTGAGAATCAGTTTAAAATGAGTTTTGGTTTCGATTATTAAAATAATTTTTTTTTGCTGAACAAGCCCATTTTGGATTTAATTTAAATTATAAGAATTATTACGCACTATATTCACCACTGAACGGTTAAGAGAACTCGCCGATTGTGATATATTTATATATAAGACGACTGCATACTAATTTGTAAATTAAGCAGGGTCTCTTCATTCGTATGGAGAACTATCGATTGCAAATCCGATAACAACATTAACTCTACACTAAAACATTCTAAAGGTATGATTGGTACGATGACACGGGTGCAGTCTGCAAACCGCAGACTGCAAGACATAGACCGCAGCGGAAAACCGCCAGCGGCACTAATGGTTTGTATGATTTGAAATGCAATACATTCTTAATGCTGTACCACTGCAGTGATGCCAGATCGTGTTAAACTGAATTCGTTAGCGTCGTCGGAAAATATCGTGAGAAATCGTAACTGGATAGTTTTTGAATGTACGTACAGCGAGGAGCAAAAAATTTAGGTCACTATCACCACTGACATTTTATTAATATAAATTAACTTAAAAAGACCAAACTTTTTATTTGCAGATTGTATCGTACCGTAAGAGAAACCATCAAATCAAAGTCTGATACACCGATAGACGGAATTGCGAACGCTCAGCTTTTATACTTACCATTCGGGGAAATACCTATTTCTTGAAAGAAGATGAGTATCTCCCCGCCTGTGTTTTTGCACTTGTTAAACTTACCGTATAGTTATCGAGACCAGGACAAGAATGATAAAGCTTGTAACTTTCTTTTGTGTTAACCATAGATGGCAGCAGTTATTTGATGCCGCCAATGCAGAAAATGATACAAAATCACATACTAAACTAGGTTTAAATCATGTTGACACACGAACACTTTTTTAAATTTTCATAATTTTCTATTATATTTTTTTAAATAAAATCGTGAGATAAATGGCTCTTATCATGAGATCGTGAGATTGGCAATAAAATCGTGAGATCTGGCATCGCTGTACCACTGTCGCTTGCGGTCACGCCACGCCTCCACCGCAGATCGCTCTGATGATGAGTCATCTCTAATTAGTTCTTGCAAAAATGTTTAAATTTACTTTTCCTTGCCATAAATTAATACTCTTCGACCACTCAAACAGTATGCATAATTTAGTTCTACTAAGAAAAGAAATTATAACAATAATGATTTTATTGAAAGATTCCACCTTGAAGGCTTTAAACTTCTGATGTAAGAGATGTAATTTGGTATAAATCGATTTTAGGCGAGCGAACTGTTTATAAGCACGGTTGATCGTATGTTCGCTCGTTACGTCGTACACACGAGAGAACGCCAAAGCGCAGTGTTCGATATGATGGCGTTTGTTGTGTAAACATATACCCATTCTAACCTAAATTTTACTTTGGTCTTAACAAGTAGGTATCCGATGTGTCGTGCGTTTATTTGGCTAGCTAATTCTTACAATGAATGCATACGACGTATACATACGTTTTAAACGACTTTTTTAATGATGCATTTTTAAGTTATGTTTTGTGGAATAACGCAACAAACATAAGACGATAGAAAATGATACTGAATGTTTTACAAGAAAGAAATGATTTTTTTTCACATTTTAAATTTATATAATCTACTGTGTATTTTGTGTCCATACCTTCCATTTTATATTAAATAAAAATGTAAACACAAAAGGATAAAGCAGTGCAGTAGGTTATGAATAATGGCGATAATGAAATGTAAACAAACCATAAACACCAAACATCACCGAGCGGTTTGCTTATTTGATCAACCAGTTTGCTTTTATGATGTCATAAATGAGTGAACAGTTCGGTGTTTGAGACCGCCAAAATAGAACCGGTCGTTGCTTTACCAAACAGTTCGCTCGCCAAAAAGCGATTATAGAAATAAGTTGCGTTTACATTCTAGCTCTGTGTCCGTTCCTATACGGAACTACCTATATATTGCCCGTTTTTTAACATTTCATATAATATAGCAGCTTTTCTATTTGCCCTCAATTTTACGTGTTTGTACTCTTACAATACTTGGAATATGCAACTACAACATTTTCATATATAAAATATTATCTATTGTTTTCAATATTCCTGCAAATTCACTGGCTCTGAATTTATAACCATCTGTATTATAGTGTGTTTATTAACGAACACTCGGTACGACTTAATCTTCGAACGATTTTAGTGAGTTACCTTACTAAAATCATTCGAAGACTAAGTCGTACCGAGCGTACCTATATGTTACAAACATATTTTCTATTCTAATTATATAATTTTATCAATCAATTTATTTGGGTATAAATATTTTAAAGTATAAAAAACGTTTTAAATATCTAATATTTCTTAAATACCTAACTAAAGGTTGTTTTAAAAATAGTAGTTATTTACGTGAGACTTAAATATGCATATAAATAGAAATATAATACTAAAATAGTTTGCTTGCAAAAAAATAAATACCGTTTGCTGCTAATGCTTAGGTGAAAATTTTATTATTACGTTATTAATGCACTTGGTCAATAGTTCTTAAATTTTCTAATAATATGATAAATACTAGAAATAACACCTTAACTTTACTAAACTGCGTTATTTAATTGGAAATCACTGCTAATTACTTACACGATATAAATTGATAAATTACGTTACGGATATTAGACACTCGATACACTATTATAGTAGGAAACCTACGTTTCGTGCTAGGTAGTTTTTACATGAATAGTATGAGAAAATAAGCACCACAAAAAACAATAAGTAAACTTACCTCTAATGGAGATAATTTTGCAAGTGAAGAACGGGGCTCTTTCGACGACTGAAAAAAGCGACAGCTACATAACCTCAAACTTCTTTGCTGATTTGTACCTTGAACACTAGTTTTGTCAAATATATTTCTAAATCCAAAAGCACTACAATTTTTTGATAATTGTACTGTTCTCGAAAGGCTCACATTTTTACTACTACTTAGTAACTGTTGTGTCCTACATGCTACTACCATTTTTAACACATGTATCGCTAACGTACCACTATATTCTCTATTTATAGATATATTTTAGACACAAACACATATTGATGTAGATGGGTACTTTTAAATGTCTCAGATCAATTGTAATCCACACTTTTATTTCTAAAATCTATTTTTGTCATTTTGAAATTTGACATTTGGTTCGGAAAAATAATACTCTATCGATAATTGTTCATAATGTAGCGGTACTGTAATGTAGGTTCCTATATGCTGAATATGAAAGTTTATGTTTAATATTTAAGGCATATTGGGAAAATATTATTGTGAAATAACGGATATATATGTATTATATTTGTTTTCTACTGATTTCTACATTGATTTTTATCTATTTGTTTTTTTGTAGTTAGTTGTGAATATTGTGAATGGACGTTCAGAGCCATCTAGTAACATTATAAATACGATAAAGAAATGTAATTATATACAGTCTGTCCCAGGATAAGTTAAACGACTTTTATAAAAGGTAAAAAATTTTTGATATATATTTTTATTTTTTGTGGTTCAGCCCTGCTTAGTTAAATACTAATTTCTAACAAATTTTCAATGTTGGAAAAACAAGTCGGTCTTAACAGTGAAGTAAAAACTATTTTTGTTGCAGGTAAAGTACCTTACTCGTTCATTGTGCGCCAAATGTTACCAAGTAAAGTTGTTTAGAATAAAAAGTTATGGCCATATGCAAATTTTCGAAGCAATCGGCCTACTTTCATAAAATGTCATTTTTTTCATTCAACAAAATCGTTTACAACACAACATTGGTAATCTGTCAAACTTATCAGTCAAATACCTTATTAAACGTAAATTATTTCTTAGATATAATGTTAACTTTAGCGGAAAAGTTTATGTACTTAATTCAGTGTAGTATTCGGTTTCGCCGGTTCCATGTCAAAAGATCGACCAATAAGGTCATTGCTTTTATTTAGTGAAAAATATCCAACGATTGCCTGATGTCTAATCTAAGGTTTTAACTTACTATTGTTTAATCAGTAGCTTATAGTGTGAAGCCAGTAACTTTTAGTAATGATTTATTGCATTTTTTTTTTATTCCATACCACCTACAATGGTTCAAGAAATACAGAATTTTTAACATAACGTTGCGGTTGGCCGCATATTTGAAAAAAATTGAATAACTCAAAAACAGCTGATTTTGGGTATACGATACCTCAATAAGTTTTGATGCAGAATTGCATGAGCGATCTAAAAAACTCATAAAAAGTATACCATGCTATTTAAATTAAGAAAGTTGACGTGAACTTCCGGTCAACCGGAAGTGATACAAAAGCGTAAACAGTTTCGCCACTGAGACTAGATGACACTATCCGTAACGATGTATAAGTTTCCAGAATTGTAGGATTTCAGGAACATCGAAAAATTCCCGTGGTAGCATATGCCAACGCGAGTCAAGCCACAGATGACGAGCTCATCTAACGTTAGGTTCCACATGAGCGCGGATGCAACTCCGCCTTGTGGACAGCCCGTGGTTGTACTGATTGAGACAGTTTCTAAATCTACTTCAGTTTCTGCTATTCTTGTGGAAAGTAACTGCGACAGCCATCTGGATGTCGCCTTATCGACTCCTCTGTTTTCTAGTGCTCTATTGACTGCCTCGTGTGGAGTGTTGTCAAAAGCACCTTCTATGTCTAGAAAGGCACACCCAATTGTTTCTTTGTTTTCCAGAGCTGTCTGAATCGCTGTTGTCAGCTGCACCAGTGCAGTCTCTGTGGATTTGCCTGTCTGGTACGCATGCTGACTAGGATTGAATGGCATTCGATTCAGGATCTCCGTTCTAATATACATAGTTATCAACGGCCTTTTTCATAGTTTTTAAAACAAACGATGTGAGACTAATCGGTCTGAAGGATCTCGGATCGGTGTAATCCTTCCTGCCTACTTTGGGTACGAAGGTGTAGAAATAGGTAAATCCAAATATGTAAAAATAAACAGGATGTTCCATTAAAAATAACAAAGTAGATGGCGACTTCCGGTATAACCGGTGTAGAATTGTTATTTATAGACTACTCCTCAAATCTTGCATTCTGAGGTATATGAACAAGAAGGGTTATTTGTTAGCTTAAAATATATACAGAATATTACATTTAAAGCAAGCCATTCTAAGATTGAAATCTGCAGCAAATCGATGCTTGCATTTGAAAATCTTCTTATCTTGATATAAATAAGTTCACATGTAAATTTTACTACTTGTGATGTTTTTTTTTGAAACTTTCGAGTCTGTATATCTCAGTAAAACGTCGATGTGCCACTAACGATAGAGAATGAAATAAAAAAAATAAAATTATATAATGATCAATATATAAATTTTATTATAATAATATACATACTAATATGTCAATTAGTAAGAAGTAGTAAATTTGTTATTTTTCAGAAAGAGTAAATACTGCAATTAATATGAATACAGGTATTAAAGTATTATTCCTTGTAGTCTGTTTGCCAATACCCTTTCAAAGTGGCTACCATCCCAATAAACTTTTCCACAATCTTCACACACATAAAATATATCGTACTTCTCTAATACTCCAGTTGGTACAGAATCTACTTGTATTTTAGCACCATTTCTTGTCATTGATAAACCAAGGTCAATTTTTTCTTCAGTGCCTATAAAAATAACGAGGAAGTAAGAAAATAACCAAAATAATAGGTTTTGTTGTATACTTACATACTGCCCATTTTCTGGTATAAGAAACAGGAGGTCTAGCATAATCATCTTCAAAATCTTCTTCGCTAGAAAATCCAGTAGCTTCATCCACAAGTTCGGTGTCGTACATTTCTATTTGTCTGGTTTTTCTGCTTTCAATAGCCAATGCATTCATAGTAGATTTTGCTAGTTTTATAAAACTATTGCTATTGCAACCCTGAATAAAACTTGCATTTATAACAAATTGTTAGTTATACACTTAGACTATATTAAAGTAAGAAAAATATCTTGTAGCATGATAAAGATTGATTAGACTTCTTCATTAACAATCAGGAATGTATATTCAATAGAGAGCTATGAAATACATAGTTACGTGTGGTAACAATACTATTCACATACGTTTGCAAAATTCAAGATATTTTTCTTGCCTCTGTATAATGATATGAAAGAAACAAGTGTCTGCTGCATTAAATCTGATATTGGAATTTACCAATGTGCTGTATAGGTAAATTAATAAAAATTGTGCAAGCATATTTATTAATTGTAGTTATTTTACAAACACAAAATTATAGAATAAAAATCTTAAATGTGTTATGCTCGAAACGTGCTATTAATTAAACTAGAAAATATGCGCGTTTTTTGCTAAAGAGAAAAGTTGATAATCACATTTTATTTCAGCTTAGTGATCGCAGTTACCATCGTATTGCGTCGACTACAAAGACAAGGATATACAACAGACATATTTCCTTTACACAGTTCTTTATAAAACGTTAATTTACCTGACATCTGCTAAAAACATGATCCTTTGTTACATTTATATTAAAATAATCTAAAACTAATTTCAATTGCTCATCAATATCGTCTGATTGAACATTAAAGCAATGGCCCGCAGGCACGTAACCCATTAACTGAAATATATTCATTAGTCTTATATTTATTTGTTTTTGTTTAAGTTACCATATTAAATATTTGGCCTCGTGTTAAAATATAACGACGCTCATCTTGGTAGTGTCGAACACATTCTTTATGATCAGCATTATTTTCTAATATTGCAGAATCAATACCACAACGACGTAGTGATTTTCCTAGACCTTGTAGCATCGTGTCACATACGAAGGAAATTTTATCTGCAGGTACCGGCTCGTAATGCGGGCTCGGCGGCTGTGGATTAACTTTGATGACATCCTTAGACTTCTGTAAGAATTAGGTATTCGGTTAAAGATATTGAATTTTTTACTTCATTTACAACTTCACACTTATAAACGTCCTCGTAAACTGTAGTACTAAACAACAAATTAACGAAAGTGCGTGGATATTAACAGAATATTTTTAAAGCTTGTCCTCTGAACATTATTTGCGTTTTCTTTCATCTTCAAAATTACTATTTTAGTTAACCGCCACATAGGTACTACACTTACTTAATTATCTATCCTTTTAAGTTACAAGATAAGAAGGGCGTACAAGACGATGCATTCTTATTGGTAAAGTTAACGGATAACAATCTTCTTGGTTGTACAGAGTTATTAATTATAACATTGTATTTGACTAATTCAAATTTTTATAAGCAATTCCCTGTAACTAATATTCACCGTTTATAAGTAAATTTAATTTTTACTGAATATGCAAACGGTGCTCGTAGTAGTAGATTGTGCTTTATAGGTTGCTCAAAATCTTCAATAATTCTATGAGTGCTAGCATTCCATAGACTTTTGATTAAAATAAGTATTATATTTAATAATAATGCTTCTACCTAAGAATTGTGTTTAAATTATTGTTAAAAATTTCTGAAATTTTACTTTATGAGTATTGTGTAAACTAAAGGGTGATGTAGAATGAGAGGAAAAATGGTAAAATAATAAAATACAGGATATTCCATTTAACATTATTGAATCGTAGCGTCAAAAATGCACACGTTGTATAATTGTGTAAAATTTTACATTATGCATCTATTATTGTTATCAAGTTTTCAACATTTTTTTTTCGTCAAAAGTCACAGAAAAGGCACTAACTTCGATTTACACTCTAGGCGGATAAACTATATATAAGGTGTCTGAAAAGGGTCTTTACACACGCCTACCACATATTCCTTAGACAAAATAAGGCGATTTCAGTAAACTTATCTTAGTGTAAAGTCGCTTAGTATGGGCGCTATGCACCCTTGAAGTTAAAATTTTGAAATCGATTTTTATTATAAATTCAAAACGGCTTATGCGATTTTAATAATATTTGGCATGGTCAGTTAGTATTATTGGACGGATGTTTTGAGAAAATTTCAAGAAAATAGTAATACTGGAAGTGAATGAAACACGCATGGCCATTATAAAAGTTAACATATTTTTATTTGCTGTCTGTAGTAGAGACACGAAATAATTTTTATTCGATAGAGTATTCAAAAACGACCAACTCTTGTAAAATTTTCCTTTTTTTATTTGTTGTCGAGAAAAACGAAAAAAAGAGCGTATGGTCGTGCGTTCGAAACAAGCATAAGGTAATCCAGTCAGTGATTTCTATCATAAACAAATGAATTTTGCATGGTTAAATAATAATTTTTTTAATAATTTTTGTGTAAAATAACGCAAAAATCATTAGAGTAATCAATTCTTATAAAGAGTGTCGTTTTTGTAGTAAATAAGTTACTGAGAATTTCCGAAACCGTGAACTTTTACTAAACCTATTCTTTTACTTGTAGTGTTAGTTTGAAGAGTAGATGTAGCCGTGCAAAATTCATTTGTTTATGATAGAAATCATAGGCGATTGGATTACCTTATACTTTTTCGAACGAGCGACCGTAAGCTCTTTCTTTCGTTTTCCTCGAAAAGGAATAAAAATAAGAAATTTTTACAAGAGACATAATTTGATTGTTTTTGAATACTCTATCGAATAAAGATTATTTCGTGTCTCTACTACAGACGATAAAAAAAAATAAATTTTCATTATGCCACCATGTGCAAAGTTGTGTCACCATTGATAACTTTCTTGTTATTGAAAGTAAGAAATTGGTTAAATTAGCCAGAGACTTTTTGTTCTAATTAAGATGGCGGTTTTCTTTAAGAATATCTAAAAATATGCAGGCGTTTTATTTAAAATCATGTGTTTTTGTAAATGCATGTGAAACATAATATTCAATTATTTACCTGTTTTCACTATGTGATATAGAATAAAAAATATCACCAGCTTGCTATTTTAACAAACTTCTAATGTAGCTCTAATAATAACCAAGCTAGCAATGGTGAACACTTAACTTCGCATAGGGTATATACATATAAAAATACGATCAGAATGTTATTCGTCCGACGTTAAATCTTAGCACAGCCTATATCAGAACAAACCTATAGACGATTTCGGGCGATCATACCCGGTAAGATCTAATCAGTAAAACCGGGTAAGGCGCGGTAAGTTGAATTTGTTTTTCGCCGGAATAAACTGGGTCATTGGATTTTAGATTGTCACTGGCGGCATACACAAGTTGACATAACCCTATTATATACACAATTATATATATATATCCCTAAGATTTTCTGTTAGCTTAACAGATATAACATTTTACGTTAAGTAAGTAGAATTTGTAATAAATACTACTTCACAATACACCATACAAGTACCATACTCATACATTTGTAGGTTAATTTGACGAATTTTGTTAAATAAGAAAAAGAAACACTAAAAAGAAAGAGATGAAACTAGTTACCGCACGCTGTAACCATACTTTAAGCTTGGTCACATTTCAATAGTGACTACAGCTTACCAGACAAAGTGAATACTTCGCCCGAATGTCTGGCCATAGGTGACCGTGCCTTACCGCAAGTGAATATTTGTCGCCCGAAATCGTCTTATATATGGAACTCAATGTCTTGTTTTTCCTTTTTTTAGCTTTAACTATAACTTCAATTAGCAACCGACACAGCAGTTCACTACAATGAACAGTCTGTTCACGAATATTTCTCTTGTACGAATAGTTTTTTTTTATAGTTCGAAAAAACCGTAATTCATTTCCCAGCAAGCGTTTTGCGTTCAATTACGATTCATTTGGCGATACAGCCGGACAGGTTCTTATAGAACTCTGTATTAAAAACCCTATAGCAGTTTTTCCTAACACCAAAACATTTTAGATGTTTACATTAGTGTACACTACTGTGCAAAAAAGTAAGATACACAAAATCGAGTTAATTAAAAAAATTAACATGGAACCGTTAAAAATATATATGCACATATTAATATGTACCTGTGTCACACATTAAAAAAAAATGTTGATTCAATTTTACAAACGTCTATAATAACATGAATTATTGAAAGTAACCTGCGCAAAATAACAGGTGTGTTTAACAAAAGTACATAAATGCATATAAAATAAGTATAAAATATACACTTTCCAGGTAGTATAATGTATGAATTAATATTTCGTAGCATATCCATATATGATTTTGAAGAACGGCAGCACATCGACGTGGTATAGAATCTACTAAATCCTGGCATCGCTTGATAGAAATTGAGCGTCAAGCGTTTAGTACTGATGTCCATAAATCATTTTGATTTGCAGGGTTTGACGTGCTTAACGCTCTCTTTACATCACCCCATAGATATTCTATGGGGTTTAAGCCTGGCGACTGAGCGGGCCATGGCATTACACGCACGCCATTCTCAGCAAACCACTGCTTTGCTGCCCCGAACGTGTTTAGGATTGTTATTCTGTTGTAACGTCCAGCGCAGTGCCATTTCCTCTTCAGCATAAGGAAGCATAGTATTTCGTAATATATTGACGTAGTGAATCCGTGTCTTTTTTTCTTTTATCCATAAAATTGGACCTAGCTCATATCACGATATTTCCACCGCCATGTTTAATAGTTTTATAGTATATTTAGGCGCATATTCTTTCCCTATCGGGCGTCGCACATAAGTTTTAATTCTATCTCAACCAAATAAACACATTTTTGATTCATCACTCCATAAAATATTGTGCCACTTATGTCGCTCCCCATTGATGTGACTCTTCACAAATTCTATTCTGCGCAAACGTTTCGTCGACTCAATAAAGGGACTTTTCTCGGTACTCGTGCAGGCAATTTTAACGCCTACAGACGTCTTCCGATCTTCGAGGAGTCAATATTAAGACCCATTTCATTTCTTATTTGCCTGGAAGTGATAAATGGTTCTACTTGCACCAATCGTTTTACTGAATGAGTTGTTCGTATATCCATTTTTCTTGGTCCTTCTCGTTTTTCAGATCTTAATTTCCATTTCAATGCATGTTTTGCGAGCAATCTACAGTTTCGACAATAAACTTGTACGTTTTACCTTCATTTCTCAATTTTAAAATAAGATTACACATTTTAAGCGTACAATGCTTACTGCGACCCATTTCTACAATTAAACATTTGTTTCTTTTGCTGAGTTTTATATTAAAATGAAGGTAAATAGTACTTGCACTTCACACAGGCGTCTAGATCAAAATTTAGTATAATATATATACTAAGTTTATACACTTACTATATCAGCGCACACCTATTTTATTGCACAACTAATACTGTTACGTTTCTCTAAATTTACCGGCGCAAATTGATGGATATGACTTTGTTTAGTCAAACCAGATATAGTTACAATATCGTACCAGAGATATCGCTCAAACCGTATTGGAATAGTATATTATGACACTACACCATTTCTAGTTGCATTTCAGAAAGGGTCAACTCTATTTCAGGATTCGTCAAATGTATTTCAGAATATATCATTTGTAATTCAGATATTTTAATTTAATTTCAGAACGTATCATTTGTAATTCAGCTATGTTAATTCAATTTCAGAGTGGGTCACTTTTGATTCAGATGTGTCAATTTATTTTCAGAATGCGTCATTTGTAATTCAGATATGTCAATTTAATTTCAGAATTCGTCATTTTCATTTTAAAAAGTGTCAATTGTAAATCAGAAGATGTCAAATGTAATTAAGAAAATTATTTTTATATTCGATTGCATCGCAATGGCTTATTTGATGAGCTACTGTATTGCCCATAAACTGGCATTTTAAAGTACTTAAAAAACTGAAAAATGGAGTTTTACGTCGGTGTCAAATAATTCTTTAACAGTAAGCTTTCTCGATAGACATTATTTACTGCATGCCGCATAAGTGCTTTTATCTTGAAATTTTGATTTCCTAAGCAACCTCAACACTTACAGTTTTGTCATAGCCTACACTATTCATTTTGTATATTCTGAATTACAATTGATATAACCTGAAATTCATTTGATACGTTCTGATTTACAATTGACACTTTCTTAAATTAAAATGACGAATTCTGAAATAAAATTGACATATCTGAATTACAAGATACGTTCTGAAATTAAATTAACATATCTAAATTACAAATGACGCAATCTGAAATTGAATTAACATATCTAAAGTACAAATGATCCGTTCTGAAATTAAATTAACATATCTAAATTACAAATGATATCTTCTGAAATTAAATTAATAAATCTGAAATGCAATTGATATGTTCTGAATTACACTTGGAAAAGGTGTAGTGCATAATCATAGATAATATAATACTAACATACTATAGATACGGCAGAAGGTCCCGTGTACTGTCGTCACAGTTTTGGTACTCACACATTTCACCAGGTGTCGCTGGCATTGGTTTTTGAAATATGAAAAGCGCGAAATTGAGTGTCATTATGACATTATACTCGCATTGTCATTCGGATTTTGTAAGTTGTGTCACAAGCGTCTTTAAAAACAGTATTAGTAGAATATGGTAATTTTTGTGATATTCTTGGAGAAGATATAATATAAGTTGAAGGATTATGCACTCTACAAAAACTTTTTGAATAAAAAAGAGATAACAACAAGAACAAAAATGACGGTGTATCAAGCAGTATACTTACAAGTCTTAACCTATGGAGCAAAAAATTGGATACTTGATGAAAGACAAACAAAACGACTACAATCCAGTGACATTAAACAGATGCTGACAACAAAATCATTAAGAACTGAAGTAGAAGAAAAGAAACTGAAATGGTGGGGACACTTGATCAGAATGAATGAAACTAGACAGGTGAAGCGGGTATGGGAGGTAAGGAAAATCGGGAAAAATCGGAGAGGACGACCCAGAAAAACGTGGAACAGCAGTACGGATGAACTTCTGAAAAAAAGAGGAAAAACGTGGAACGAGGCGAAGGCCCTAGCCAGAAACAGGAAAGAGTGGCGTGAATTTGTTGAATCTGTGGAACTAAATTAAGAGAACTTTACACCTCGACACCTTCGCGTATAAGAGGTCTTTGAATATGTATGTATGTTTAAAGGATTATGTTGGACGTGGTTTAGTTTAAACCTGAAATAGTAGTGTTAAATGCCGCTTAAGGATGAAACTATCGTTTCTATTAAATTGACAAGAGCTGACATACTAGTTTTGACATAAAGCAGTGACACTTTATTTTCATACCGCATTATCCCATACAAATTGAAGCAGTACAAGAAATGTTTAATGTCTTCAAGGCGATTACACCAGATACAATATACTTCGCCAAGGAGAGTGCAGTATACAACATCCAATTAACAGGTAAATACAAGATGTGTTATTAAATTCTGTTATGGTTTAGACCTACATTCTAATAGTACCCCTTAGTGGCTTTCCGAGATTGTTAAAACTTGAATATCTTTTGAGATCATTTTTATAACTTACCTAACCTTCGGTTTCGATATTACAGGTATACGTGACATATATCATCCAAATTGAAACTTCACGAGAAGCGTTAGGGAATGAAATTTTATTTCGTCGTGTTCCACGAAGATAACATTTTTGTAAAAATGTTTTTAATGAAAATATAGGACAATATTCAGAAACTATATAAAAGCGCTTTGTTTTTTAGTTTAAAAGTTAGAAATTCAATTTTCAATAATAAACAAGCTTTTTGTGCCCCAGTATGGTCTGTTTTAAATTTAACACATTTCACTAGATGGCGCAGAAACACGCCAACAAAATTTTATTAGAAGTGTCCAATCTATAGAGAATGAAATGTATATATTATCTATGGTGCATAATCAAGCTTTGTATACAATATACCACCAGCAACAGCTGACAATATGAAATAGTATATTATGACACTAGTGCATAATCAATCGTTATGAGTGCTTTAAAAGCTAATTATGCACTGTGTCATACGATATTTTTTAGTATAAATGCAACAATAATTTTAATTAGAAGAAATCAAATCAATGATTTCAATACATTTTATCGAGTGAAATGTCATTTGACATTTCCTGACATTTCACTGTACTATTAAACGCTTGGGATTGGCTGTTACCAAGCAACCTTTATACGCACGCCGTGCGATAAAGGCCCGATTATGCACGCTTATGGGTGTGTTTTGATTGGCTTATGATGCATGCATACTAAAAAAATAATATTTATCTACTCCTATTAAATAATGTATTCATTATTCAGTTGCTTTTGAACAAGTAATGGCACCCATAAACAATTAGCGTGATTTATAGCAATGAGTTATTATAACTCACGCTAAATTCTACAATCTGATTCGTCGAAATGAAACAGTCCACTACCATCTTTGAGGGAAGTAACGTTATTTGTCAACTCTAAATTAGATCACTTGTCAATTTTAACTTGACAGTTTCAATATGCGACACAATTTTTGAAATTAGGTGAAATGTCATTTTGACAGTTTCAATATGCGACGCAAAAAAAGTTTTCTTGGAACTTGTACCTTCGTTTTAATTGTTATAGTCGTAGATAAAGTATAGTATTCAACTCGCGGTAATGGTAATAACTCACTTGATGAATTACAGCAGTCGGCTATCGCCTCGTGCTGCAAACCTCATCTGCGTGAGTTATTACCTACATTACCGCTCGTTGAATAATATACTATTACAAAGAATTTAATTTAAAAGATTAGTTCACACAAGCGAATTAAAAAATTGTAGACATCCAAGTCTGTCCAGAATAACATCAGCCAAGGAACATGTCATGGCTGTAATGAGGTAAAATCGAAAAGTCTTAATAATACACACATTAGTTTCGAACACAGCCTCGATTATATATCGCAAGCGCCTGTATTTTATGAACGCTTCTTGTTTTTTTTTTCTATACACAACACTTACAACGTTATTTACACAGCAGGGCATCTCTAGCGTAAAATCACAAAAAAAAATAACGGCAGTTGAAAAGGTCGTAAGCCCAATCATGAAAGGATGTTGGTGTATACTTTAATCGATATCTTATAGAGTCAATGGAATGAACACATGGAATAATTCATCATTCTCTCGTGATTACTTGAACAGCTATTTAATAATTTAATGCCAGGTACACACTGAATTTTTATGTTTTTTCTTTCTCATTAATTGTTGCGTTTAGGTATATTGCACGTTACGTATGCCGTTTCATGTTGTTCTAAATCGGAGTCAGCCCGTATAACCTCTATTTAGAAATACACTTTTACAATATATTTCTTTGGTTGTTTATGTTTTATTATATTATGGTTGTTGAGATAGCGTTTAATAGAAAGGATTAGGTGTCTTTCTATTTAAAAAAGTAATTGAAAAGTTACGTTTTATATGTCACCATACCGATTTAGACAGAGTCTTGGATTTTTTCTTCTTAAATTTCGTTGTACTCATCAAATTGTAACAGGTATCGTCAAAAGGGAACCCTACAGTTTCAGAACAAGATTTCAGGACATCATATACTTGTATAAGACAATAAGCATCCAAAGCAGCATATTCTAACTGACTTTGCCTTAAAGGTCGCTTTTCCCAATTAGAAAATTGATCTGATTTATCCAATGGTCGACCGAGACACAAATGTACCAGTGTACTGAGACTTGGTCCGCCACTTTGTACTAAAAATTTGTAATAATGTTTTTCATATACGCATTACGTTTTACATTTATAGCTTACCTTCATAGGGTAGTTTAATATTGGGATTTTTTTCGATTTGTTTCCATAGCGATAATACATCCAAAAATCCGGCGTTTTGATTGAAAGATAAGTGAGGTAAAGAATGGATTATAATAGATGTATCCGATGTAAAAGCGAACCCTGAAAGATCATTTTAATATGACTTCCTTGAACTATAACAATGAGTTACCTAATTTTAAAATATCACAGTTATTAAACAAAAAATTTCCTAATTCCTGCCATAGATGTGGAGCTTTCCCTGATAATTGAATAACATCCAAAATATACACATAATTTCTTGTTGCGATTTGCATTAGAGCTAGTTCACTCTTTTGGACTCCAAATGTTGGTTTCCATTCACAGTCTACTCCTACTAAATACACATCCTGCAATAAAAAAAACATAAACCAATGTAGAACATGTAATTCAACAATTACATTTTTCGTACTTGCATATTGTCCAAAAATCTTTCAAACTCTGTAATTGCATCTACTAAGATGATGTGATCCGGGGATAAGTTTAACTTGTGATAACTTGCTACTTGGGGGATTTCATCATTATCCCAAGAATCTTCTGATTCAATTTGTAGATTTGCTTGTTGATGTCTGAAATAAAGTGGCAACTGAAACTTATAAGATAACACCGGAACCCACCAGTGCAGATTTCAATGAAACGTTTTGGACTAAATGATAGCTTTATAGACTGACTGTGATAAGTATATCTCTTATATTGCACCGAAACACTTGGATTCGGCGTACAACTCCCTTCAAAAGGCTGTACTCTATTTAAATTTTTGTTAATATACTCATCAGCAGAAAATTATACTTTTTTCGTTTGCTCGTTTGTTTTCGTTATCTATAAATTTAAAGATTATTATTCTCTGTGATAAGTATTATGTGAACTACATATTCTTTTGAATTTTTTTTTTGAGCATTAAAGGGGTAGTTATCCCTTTGTTAGTTAGTGTGTGAATTTATTTTTTAATCATTTTTAAAATTCGTGTTCAACAAAGTTCAGTAAGTTTTTTTAATATGGTTTTAAATCCAACAGAAACTGCCAGAGCGATAGCATTGATGCAAGATGGGCGATCACAATATCTGTCGAAAGAACAGTAGAGCGATACATGGAATTAGCTTAGGAGTTACACTAGTTATCAATGAATATTTGGACGAAGTTGGAACCCACCATATGGCTAGCAAGTCCAAATCTAAATCCGATCCAATATGTGTCAAACATGGTCGGAAGGTGGCTTCAAATTCCTGCACTAAGAAATGTACAAGACTGAAGCGCGAAAAAACATTGACCAAAATTTGCAAATTATATAATCTAAATAAAAAACATCCTACTTCTCAATTGTTTACTTTTCCCAAAAAACAAATGCATAATCTTTAAGATTATAGGTTTGTTTAGACCTACAGATCTGAGGAATTTTAGAAGTCTTGCGCATGCCAATTATATACGTTCAGATCGTGTAATTCTAGAACTGTACATTTTCAAAATTCTTTCTTCGAACTGCCAATTCAAATTTAGTATTTGAAACTCTGAAACTTGAAGCAAAACGTGCATACCTAACGCCGGTTATACCGTAAAGTGTACCTATATTGCATATTTACATATTTTTTTTATAGAAAATTGTAACCTCTATTACGTTGTTCTTTGGATCTTCTGTTCTTTTATCTTTTATTATTGTGTGTAGAGTTCGTTTTTTGTAATACTCGTTTATGGAACTCTTTGTTTTATTCATATTAAAATTTTAGTCTGATAGTTAAGTATGTAGGTACATATTATTTTTCAGAATTGCAATTATATAACATTATATGAAAATGTATCTTGGTTTTAGAGTACAATATGTTCGGAATTGATGATATTCGCAATTTTCCGTCTGATAATGATGTAATTTTCGCAATTTTGCACAAGAAACAAGTTAGTTAATTAAATACGTTCAGATGCCTTTCGACATAAAATTTCCAATGTTAGTTTTATTTACTCATTCTATCCAACACCATAAAACTAAATCGGTTTTACCTTCCAATATTGTACACCGAAATTACAGTTCAAAACCTGTTGAAATTCTAAAACAAATTCTGTTTTAACAGAAATTTCATGTTATAATTTTCTCAATTTTCCAAAAATTTGGAGTGTAATCTTCTGAAGAAGCACTGAACCCCGAAATCGGGCGATTGGGTAATTAAAAATGTATGTGTTATTCTTATACCAAGCTACTCTTTCCGACCGTAGTTTCATCGAAATCTGAATTTGCGGGTTCTATTATTACTTATTATGCTCATATAAATACCTATCATTGTTGGGGTTATCGTTAAGAAGCCTTACTGAATGCGGCCAATATTCTTTTGGTACGTTGTAAAAATGCGCCCACATCAAAGCTTCTGATATATCTCCATAAGTAGATACATGCAGTACTAGTTCTTTCTGAAGGTTTGTGTCATCTTTTACAGCTTCTTGAACCATTTCTTTCCAACCTTCATAACCTAAAATATACAGCTTATACAGGGTGGGGCACCACATTCGCCTCGGTTGATATACAAAAAACGATAATACATATTTAAAATCTGTTTATTGGAGCATGTGTAGGTCCATTAGGAGCATGTTCTAAAATGGTTTTGAAATATACAGGGTGTTACAAAAGAAAGTTACACATCAAAGATATCAAAATTTAAATGGAACACAATGTATATTATTGGATATTTCGGTGACGCAGACTAAATAAAGGCAAGTTACTATTATATTCCCTATACCTAAGTTCAATATTTTCTGAGATATTTAACAAATTTTGAAAATGTTTCATTAGCACAACCATTACATCTAATGCTAAATTAAAGATGTTTTCTAAAAATTCTACAGGGTGGTTAAAATCTTACCGCTAACTGTGGGTACCATTAACGCTCAATAACTTGCTTATTTTAAATAGAACATCCTGTATCTAACACCGTCATTGGATTTTAATTTTATTTCTCTTTTAAATGATATTAAGGTTTCCTATACCTAGCTCTTATAGTTTTTTGTAAAAGTCAATTTAGTGTTTTAATTGGGGATTATGTACAAAAAATTTGATTAGATCAAGGTAGCTTTGATATGATGACACTAATTACGGATATTAATTTTGTCTACTTTATTTTTGAAAAGTAGGCAGTGGTGCATTAGGCGTTGCTTCATATTTATTGGAAACAAAACAAAAATTCACTAATACATGTTTTATTACATACAAATTTTCATCATAAACTTAGTACAAAAGAAAACAAAGAAACTAATGATTCAAATATCACTCATTTTCAATACATAAATAAATTCTTGGTTGAAATGTTTTCGTATTGTCAGGTGTTATTTGTGGTACATATGTTGTATACAATATTTTTCATATATCCCCACAACAAAAAATCTGGACTCGTTAGGTCTGGCGGATCTTGCAGGTCAGTTCTGTGAATTACCAAGTCCTACTTAACTATTAAGGTATTGCCTATTTAATTAACTCCGAAAGAAGGAGCACCATACATCAGTAGCCGCATCTGTTATCGGATTTTAAGAGGTATGTTTTCCAAAAGTACTGGTAAAACTTCTTGCATTAAATAAACACGGCATGTTTGTACCACATCCGTAGCGGGAGATATTTCGAGCGGTATCGGGTTTGCGATTGGCCAACTAGGCAACATGTACGCTAACAGCCTTGACCTGCCAATTAGTATGCAGTCGTATCGTGCGTAAATATTGCCCGGTCGGTGAGATCGCTTAATCATCCCATGTAGATGTATTTATGTATTGAAATTTTTTTATTTATTTAATTTGAGTGATATTTGAACCATTAATGTCTTTATTGTTTTGTTTTTCTTTGTTTCCTTTTGTATTAAGTCTATGATGAAAATTTGTATGTAATAAAACATGTATTGGTGAATTTTTGTTTTGTTTCCAATAAATATGAAGCAACGTCCATTGCACTACTGCCTACTTTTCAAAAATAAAGTAGACAATATTAATATCTGAAATTAGTATCATCGTGTCAAAGCTACCTTGATTTAGCCAAATTTTTAGTACATAATCCGCACCAAAAACACTAAATTGACTTTTACAAAAAAAACTATAAGAGATAGGTATAGGGAACCTTAATAACATTTAAAAGAGAAAGAAAATTCAAATCGAATGACGGTGTTACATGCAGGGTGTTCCATTTAAAATAAGCAAGTTATTGAGCATTAATGGTACCCACAGTTAGAGGTAAGATTTTAATCACCCTGTATAATTTTTAGAAAACATCTTTATTTTAGCATTAGATGTAATGGTTGTGCTAATGAAATAATACAACTTGAAATACGTAACTTTAATACGTACGCCTGGTACTCGTTCTAAATATTGATCTGCATTTTCAAAAATTGTTAAATATCTCAGAAAATATTGAACTTTGGTATAGGGAATATAATTGTAACTTGCCTTTATTTAGTCTGCGTCACCGAAATATCCAATAATATACATGGCGTTCCACTTAAATTTTGATAACTTTGATGTGTAACTTTCTTTTGGAACACCCTGTATATTTCAAAATAATTTTAGAACATGCTCCTAATGGACCTACACATGCTCCAATAAAAAGATTTTATATATGTGTTATCGTTTTTTGTATATCAACCGAGGCGAATGTGGTGCCCCACCCTGTATATATAAAAGATAAATATAATTAAGAAATGCTGATTAATCAATTGATATTCGTGACCCGATTCACGTATCACTGGCTTCAAATTCGGGCGCCTGTCACTTGATTTTGTGTTTATTCATATGATTTACATACATACAAAATCGGCGTATGAATTACGGGAAGAATTCATAACTGCATAGGAGTCAAGCATCGAGGAAGAATGGATATTCGGTTAAGAACCAGGCAATCTGCTACCCCAAGTTTTGGAAGCCGGGTACCCAGTTCCTACAAATCATTAAAGTTGATTTTTGACTCAAATAGTGCTGAGGTCTCTCTTGTTAAGATCCAGCAGTGTTTTCGCCATACTGGCTAAAAAAGTGAGAAACTTTCTTGATTGTGAACGGTGACCTGATGCGAGGTTTTTGTTCGATCTCCGATTCTTGAACATAAGCTGTAATGTGGCGTTTAGATAGACCACAGAATGTCTCTGGTTCAGTGAACCTAGACTCCTCAAAAGTAGGAAATCTTACCTCTAAACCTACTTTGGAACAATATAGAAATATTCAAAACCAAAATTAATATTTGAAGATGACTATTATGAGGGTTTTCGAGGTTTGACCGTGTCATAGTAGTGAAATATTCGAGGGTAAGGCGAAATATTCTCGGCCTGATAGTGAAAGACTGTGTTTTTTTAGTTCAAAATGCATTTATTTTTCTGTATAATTTCCGATTAGTTCAATACACTTTGACCAACGTTGCTCTAATAAATAGATTCCATCCCTGAAGTACGATTTCGGGAGGTCTACAAAATATTCATTTACGACTGCAATCACCTTATTTGACCCAAAACGTTTTCCGACGGCAAACAAACATAAGTCTGTAAGACTTACATAGAATAGTAGAAGATAATACAAGAATAAAGGTATTAAAAATGTCGATCATAGTTTCATAGAACGTTTTTATTTAGAGTCTCCTTGCCCTGCTAACTGTACTTTTCAGCAGGATAAGTGGAAAATAGAGTCAGGGTGTATAATAGCTTTCTATAAGGATACCACTGTACATAATCCTATTCCAAACAATACCTGTAGTCTCTGGAGCAACATAACTTAGAGTATACATATATACACTCTGTTTCCGTTTGAATAAAAATGTACACTTGCTTTATAAAGTTTATTAGAAGTTGACACAGCAATAAATACTCGTTCTTTAACTTTTTATGCGCCATAAAAGATTCACAAAGAAAGAATGCCATTCTGACGTACCGACTTACAAGCTAGCTGAGCACCTTGCAATTTTACTGAAGCCCTACGCAGAATAAATCACTTTTTGCGTAGATATGCTTAGGAACTTTCCAACGGACAAGATCGATGTACATATTTGTTTATCAATATTCCCAACGATGTTATAAATTTGTTGAGAGACTTTGGATTACCGTGAAAATAACTATGCCTATTTAGAACTTACTTCTTGTGAGATAGATGATTTTAGAAATCATGTGGGACAGTCGAACAACAATTAAATTTACCGTGGAGTTTGAAGAAAGTATTCTTCTGGATGTATCATCTCCAACACCGAAAGTTCTCATCAATACGTTAATGTGCAGAGTAACAGCCATGCTGAACACCTAGGAAGAGAATAGTACATCAAAGAAGCATTACGGAAGAACGGATACAAAAATGCGGAGAAAACCTTCAAAATTTCATTAAAGACAACAAATGCTTTGCTCGTGCACGTCGGAGATATTACGGACAACGTAGTAATGAAAATAATGATTACTACGGTGATCCAAAACTATTTTTCGGGTACCAAGAATAAGTTACCGACAACCATGACCAGATGATTCTACATACGGGTTTGCGAAAGCGGTAAAGGCTGCTTAGGAGATACTCGAAGAACTACTTTGTACGTGTTTCGCGGACATAAAATACTCTGAGAACCTGACGGAACGCAAGAACAAACAATTACAACGAACGAATGATCAACCATTGAGATCCAGAAGTACACGAATTTCAACTAACAAGACAGCTACCCGCGTAACAATGTATGAGACAACTACAATAATCTGCCAGGCCTAATGAAAAGGAATGTTCACGCGCCAATGGAAACACCGACATGTATATAGCCCAATGGGAGTACCAGCAAGGGAATCTAGGTTATTATTATAGCTAGGATGTAGGTTTACATTTGGTAAAACACTGTTGTAATTACATAATTTGCTTAAGAATGGTAAGAAACGAAATCTACATTTTTTAATTCTGTGGAAACACTCTCAGGGGCACTTTTTTATAATCCGTCTAGAGCCGATACCCATTTTCCTTTATTTCGATTGATATAAAAACCAAAAATCAGTGTACACACACACACATACATGGATTATTTAAAATATATTAAAATGTTTACAAATAATTAAACAAAAATTAAAAGTCCACTCTTAATTCTAGTCAATTCTATGAAATTGTAGTATAAAATATGTACGAAAAATTCAAGATTATTTAATTTTCACCTTCTTCATATAGTATTTTTAAATATTAATAAAAATTTTGATACGAAGTATCAATATATTAGTATTTTTATAAAATTATAAAATATCAAATAACTTTATGAGGGTAGTGTATATAGTTAATATTGAGAAATTCAATTATAAATTTTATTGTGTTTCGTCAGTTGTTCTTACTCATTACGACTTAAATACTAAATAGTCTCACAAATGACGAACAAATATGTATTACGCAATTTTATGTACTAAAGTTATCATTTTTTATTTTCTTATCAATAAATTTATCAAAATCTTAATATAGTATACTCACCGAAGGAATTATCAACAAAGCGCTTATTTAGAAGAAATTGTAATGCTCCTTCATTTCTCTTTTTATTTAAACACGGTGACACATCGGCTGGTAATTTGTACATTTTTATCAAACGTGTTATAAGTTTCCGCCACGGCTTGTAGCACAGCTTTTCCCATTTTACCTCGGGAATATCGTGTTTTCTAAGTATGAAATTGATGTATTTAATATAGCGACTTATATAGCAAATACCTACACAATAGTTTCCTCAAGCAAAGCACGAATGCTTAACGGTTTCCCTACGATAGAATCTAAAAACGTTACCAATTCGATTTGATGTACAGGGCTCTCATTTAAAAAGTCTTCAACAAAAAATAACTTATCTTGTAGAACTAGTGGAACTAGGAACTCGTTAATACTAAACTTATTATGTAACCCGAGAAGAGTAGCACACTGGCAAGCCTAAAATGTTTCATTTAGATAATTCGAATACAATGAGAATTTTAACGGAGGTTGTTCATGAACAAAACAACAAGGAAAATGTGTTGGATTTATTGTATCAGAAGGGTTTTAATTCATTATGGTTATTTTCATTTTATATTTAATTAGGGATTAAAACGTCCTTATTGCATATACAATTGGAATTACGGTCATTTTAAGTTCGTTTTATTAACTTTTTCGTTTGCCACTAGCGAACATTTATGTTTCGCTTGTAATATCCAGAGGTGTTGTTCCAGTCCAGAGCATTCCGAGTCCACAGCTACCATAATCTATATACATAGATACACTACCAAATTTTCCATCTTAGTTTCATAGTCTCCAATGCAATACAACAACAAGTGGAATCTTATTTGGAGTTATGGCTTCAAAAGTTTGTGCGTTGCACTTTTTTAATATCTAGTAATGCGAAACGCGTAGATACCGTATGCGTACACGGTAATTTTATAACTTACCATAAATTACGGTAAAATTAGTACATCACCGTTCACATTTCAAAATGATGTTATATACAGGGGCTATTTACGGAACTGGTTCGTTAGAACTTTTCAATGTTCCCAAAATTTAACAGTTCTGAGAACTTGTAGTTAGAGATCCAGCCTCATTAGCGAAATTATTTACGCTCTTATCTCAGTTCCAGTTTACCAGAAGTTCACATCAACTTTCTTAAATTCAGTAGAATGGTATATTTTTATACATTTTCTAAATCGCGCATGCAATTCTACATAAAAACTTACTAAGATTCCCTATGTCAAAAACGAGCCGTTTTTTGAGTTATTCAATTTCTTTCAAAAATACGACCCGCTACACGTTATGTTAAAATTCTGTATTTCTGAAAGGATTTCACCTGTAGGCTTCATATTTGGCATGTTCTTAGCTAAAGTATGAACCATCAAATTTAGGTCTTCAAAATTATGTCGATGTATACAGGTGTGTCCAAAATTAATGTTCATTTCAACTAAGTTCACGTCGACGAAACTCACTTTTTTAAACGAAATGTCCTGTATATTATTGGATCTTTGACTACATTTAGTAATTCTGCATCATACATTATTATATATATTTATTTATTAGATTATACTGTTTACGGTTTTCGACTTATAAGCTCTTTTCTGTTAAGTCTGAAAATACGCCTTTTTAATATACATATTTTCATATCCTAGTAATCCTTGAATGTCAAACTAATTAGTATTTATGTATACTATAAATATAACAGTCTATATTTGTCAAATAGAGTGACGAATGATATAAAAATAACTATAGAAATAACGATAAGTATAGAAATAACGATATCCAAATTTATGTCATATGACATAGAAAAATATTAATACAAAAACTTAAACAAAGAAAGTTAAACAATAGAGGATTGGGAAGGAATAAGTTAAATACGTTTTATATGGCGACCATTTTGATCTGATCGTATTTAATTTATTCCTTAGAAATGCTTTTTATTTAATTTTCTTGTTTAAGTTTTTGTATTCATATTTTTTTTATCATTTGGATATCTGTGGTTAAATACTTGACATATTCTGTCCACGTTCTTTATGAATGTAAAATAAATCTAAAGTATCGTTTTAATACCAATTATTTCGACATTCAAGGATCACTAGGTTTTTTACTTTTATTTTTCGATGTAGTCTCCTCGAAGATCAATACACTTTTTCAAACGGTGCTCCAGCTCTTCAAGCCGTCAGAAAAGTAGGATGTTTCGAGGCCTGCAAAATAATCATCTGTAGCGGCGATGACCTCCTCATTTAAGGCAAATCTCTTTCCTACCAGCGATTTTAGGTCCGGTGCATATGTAGGATGAAAGACTAATTTGTAGCACAACTCATTCAATTTGGACACAACGATGCGGGATGAATGAGGCGTTGCATTGTTGTGGTGGAAAAACATTTTTTCCGCTGCAAACGAGGCCGTTTCTGCTTCAATACTACATCGAATCGAGTCAAGAAATCCCTGTAGTATTGCCCCGTGATCGTCCTTCCCTTCTCCATAACTCCGGTATGTAGTGGTGGAGCCAAGTCGCATCCACGGTTACGAAACGCATGAAAAAATCGCTTGGATTGCGTTGAATCCTGGCCAGACACTTCTCCGAAACGGTCACCCGATTTCGTTTTTGCTCCTGTATAAGCAAACGCGGTACCCATCGCGCCGAAAGCTTTTTCATGCCCGAAATTTCGTGTAGAATATGACCAACGCATCCCTCCGAGATGCCTCTTGCCCCTGGTATCTCTTTCAGCTTCAATCGGCGAACGGCTAACATGACATCATGAATCTTGTCGACCATTTCATTGTTGGTAGTGGCTTTTGGGCGTCCACTGCGTGGTTCGTTCACCCAGAAGCTAATGGTCGAAAATGATGGAATAGATCCGCCATGCATCTCTAGCAAAATATGGCGAATTTCCGTAGGCCGTTTTCCCAGCCATCCAGAAGTGTTTTATCACTGCACGAAATTCGATTTTATCCATTTTTGCGAAATCGCTTGACTTGCTACACAAAACACACTAAGCAACAACTATTGACAGTAAACGTCACAAATGTTGACAGTTGCTATAAAAAAGGTTGCCCTTACCGACCAATGAATCCACTTCAACTTTTGTGCGCCATCTCTTGCCGATTCCGAAAACATTTCAGATCACCCTCGTAGACAGGCGTATTTTCGGATTTTCTTCAGAAAAGTACTTGCAAACCGTAAAAAAATATGATCTAATATATCCGATAATAAATGATGCAGAATTATTAAATATATTTAAAAATCCAATAATATACAAGGCGTTCCATTTAAAAAAAGTAAGTTTCATCGACGTAAACGTAGTTGAAATGAACGTTAATTTTGAAAGGCCTTGTATAAATCGACATAATAGGCTATTTGACACTATTAAAAATATGCTACGAAATGTAGTCATCCTATTAGGTAATAACATAAAAACATATTTATCTCTATTTTATCCGAAAATATTTATAGATTTTGCAAAATAAATTCAAATTATTTTTTAAATGTCTTCAGCCACAAGAACGCTCTGTGATTGACTACGCCTCGCGTAACGTTACACACAAGTTATTTGCAAGTTATACACTTGTGTGATTATCATTTTTATCGTATTTCCATCGTTTCTTGTGTTATTTTTACAAGAATTTCTTAATATTCCGCAAGACACTAATATCTAGTGATATAAACAATATTGTTTGCTCTCAAAATGGACAAGAATTTTGTACAAGCCGACAATAGAAACCTACCTAAGATAGACGCATTCATGGTTGCGCTGTTTTTTAAAAATAACACCGATTATTATGCTGCAGAGCTCAAAAATATAAAAACTGCTGTGTAAGTATCTACTTATTTATTCCATCTAAAAGGTAATAATCAAAGCTAGGTAAAAACAGTTTCTGCTATTAAGTTAATCAAAATAACACATTCTAATCAAAAGGTTTTAAGTTATGTAGGTATATCTATTATACTTATTTTGTTTTAGAAAAATCGATTTTTACTTATTTCCTATTACTATTCAAATCAAATATTACTGGCATACGGTAAACCTGCAGAATCCAGCTCCCATTTATATTTCCCGCTACGAATATAGTAAACGAACTGCAACGTTTGCTTCAACGCTTACTTACATCAGTGATCTTCACACATAAAAACATTTGTATGAGATAAAATGCTGTTTGGGTCTCTTCGAGCTAATTGTAACCACTTATTACGTCTCTTAGGATTCGTTGGAACAGAAACAAACAGTTTTTGCGGAGTTTTTATAGAAGTATTTCTACATTATGGCACTATACACCATTTATACACCATTTTTCCCAGTAAATTAAAAGAAAAAATATTATAAACACGCTGGATGTATATTTTGGTATACTAGTTTACTTGGTTGTGACGTCACGCACTGCAAATTTCGCAGAAATATACTTGTGGTGTATTATTCATATACCAACGAATAATTTAAAACAATTTTTCAAAATCAGTCAAATAGCCTATTTTGAAGATGTAAATTTGATGCTTCATATTTCAGTTAACGACACGCCAAATAAGAGATCTTTATCTTAAATGCTTTCAGAAATATAGAATTTTTAATATAATGTGGAGGAATGGTGCCTTATACAAGGAGTCTCACTTAATCCACAGAAAACAAAGTTGGTTGCCTTCACCAATATGAGGAAACTCGATGACCTGGGCGGCATTAAACTGTTTGGGCAAGAGTTACAATTAACCAAGGAAGTAAAGTATCTGGGCGTTACGCTTGATGCTAAACTGAACTGGAGGAATCACTTAGTTAGAATAACGAACAGGGCTACGCAACTATTCTGGCACTGCAGAAGGGTTGTTTGTAAAAACTGGGGATTAAAACCGAAGGTGATTCATTGGCTACACATGGCAGTGGTGAGGCCGACGATAACCTACGGAGCGGTAGTCTGGTGGAGAAGGACAGAATGTCCTCGGCAGTAGGATTGCCAACTGCTGTCCAGCGACAGACGCTGCTGGGAATCACCGAAGCAACTAACAGCACATGAACCGCATCCTTGCAGGCCATTGTGGGCCTCCCTCCGCTGGAGCTTTACGTAAAGGCGAAGGCTATGGCTGCGATCCTTAGACTAAAAACCAATAAAGTGTGGTACCCCAATATTGGGATAGCGGGGCACACTGATACTACGGGTACGGTACTGGACGGGCCTTTTCTGCTAATGCCAACAGACAGTACGGCACTTGAAATTATTTTCACTGAAAAAGTGAAAATCTCAATATCGAACAGAGACTAGCCACGGGATGACTTCGTTGCCTCTGACAACTGGTTCACGGACGGATCCAAATCCAGTAAGGGCACAGGGGACCGTATTTATGGACTGAGCTCAAGACACAGGATATCTTTAAGCCTGGGAGAGTATGCAACGGTCTTCCAGGCAGAAGTATTCGCTATTGTAGCCTGGGCAGAATTGATTGCAAAGAGAGGCTGCATGAAGAGAAAAATAAACATAATGACTGATAATCAGGCCGCTATCAAGGCAGTTATGAATACTCTTACCAGATCAAAACTGGTTAAAGACTGTAAACAGCACCTCAATAAACTGGCACAGGACAACAAGGTATCTTTTATCTGGGTGCCAAGACATGAGAATATTAGAGGCAATATAATAGCCGATGAACTAGCCAAGGAGGGTTCTAGGAAACACTTCATAGGACCAGAACCCGTATGTGGAATCACAAGGGATTCTGCTTGAAGGGCGATTTGATCATGGTTAGATAAAGAAAAGGTAAAGAAATGGAGGTCGACTGTGGGTCCACTCCATACTACAGCGCTAATAGGGGACGGGAGCGCTAAGTTCTCTGAAAGCCTAATTGGACGCAATAAAAAAACAAGTTAAGACCATTACTGGGTTGATAACTGGACACTGTCCCTTAAGAAAGCATCTATGCAACACGAGTCGGAGAAGCGAAACCTGGTGCAGGAGATGCGAGTTACAGGAGCAAACAAGTTTACATGTAATCTGCACACGTGAGGAATTGAAAGTACTCAGGCAGAAACATTTCGGAAAGGATCTACTGGATTTTATAGAGGACAGTAAACTTCTCAACTGGAAATAAGGGTTTCAATAG
Organism: Holotrichia oblita; assembly: GCA_023690525.1. Taxonomy (NCBI): domain Eukaryota; kingdom Metazoa; phylum Arthropoda; class Insecta; order Coleoptera; family Scarabaeidae; genus Holotrichia; species Holotrichia oblita. The sequence goes on along the minus strand of CM043015.1, from coordinate 124,536,471 downwards.
GGATGGTACAAAGAGCACCCAGCTCAAGTGCCTGGACTATAGGTGTCCAACCCTAACTGATTAGATAGATAGATAGATGCTTTCAGAAATATAGAATTTTTAATATAATGTTGCAGTGGAACGTATATTTGAAAAAAATTGAATAACTCAAGAACAGTTGTTTTTTAGGCTAGTTTAGATGTAGAATTACATGGTTGATTAAAAAACAAAAAATATAGCATGCTATTTAAATTAAGAAAATTGATGTGAACTTCCTGTAAACGGGAGACAAGATCGTAAATAATTTTGCTAATGAAACTAGATGACACTATGTCTAACAACAAGTTAAGGAAAGGATAGAGCATTTACTCATTCATAAAGAAATAACTAAATTTAATCGTATTACTTGTTAAAATGTGCAAAAAATGAAATTTTACCTCTTTGTATTGTTTTTCTGCTATCATTTGTTTAATAATATCCAAAAAGATATCACAGTCTGTTGCCATTTCATATGTGTCAGCGACAAGTTTCATAAGTCCAAATTGGCTTTGTTGTCTCACAATATTGAATGCAGAAACTTTAACATCTACTGTTAATAAATGAATGATTTTATTTCTTGACATTAAGCTCCACATTTTAAATTCTTCCATTATCATAAAAGAGAGTGACTTAGATTTTGCATACTTAAAATCTAAGCAGTTGTACATTAACCTGAGTGCTTCTTCATATGCATTTTCAACTGTATCTATGCATTTTCAACTGTATCTAAATGTTGATGTAACATATTTGTTACAGCTGGACATTTCTTAACTATAAAAGAAGGACTTGAAATAAATGATAGAAAAATATAAATATAAGTATCATATCCTATACGTACGTAAATTCCATGTAGATTTGAATTGAGTAAACCATTGTTCTGAAGGATCTTGAAGTTCCAAATTAATTGATATTCTATTTGAATGTGAATTTGGTTTCACTATATCAAGAGAAGTCTGTATCGTCTGAATTGCAGTAAGAGATTCTTGCAATCGTACTTGTTTCAAGTATACACCTCTTCCACGTCCCCTACCTCTCCCTCGATTAACAGACATGTTTTCAGAACAGCAGACCTTTAAAATGATGAGTAAAAATATACGTTTTGTACGAAATTATGGCACTATTAAGTAATACAAAAAATTTTGACAATCTACCTAACCTCTTTCTGTGATGAACTGTAACTTTTAGCAGTGATTGTGACTTACCTTGGTATAAATTAGCTATAGATCTGAATTTATACTTTCCCTGGTTAAACATATGCTGCGACGCCAGTTCCGCATATGTAAATTCTGGTTAAACGAAATAGTTTCGAATTGACAATTCTAAAGAACATTACCACCATAATATATTTATATTACTACCAATCAAGTCACACCAAGAACATTTTGGTATTATCTGTTGATGAATCAATTTATATTATAATTTTATATTTTCAAGATATTTTCATTATACATATTTTTAAAGAAAAGATGGATATCAATCTCGAATTACTATAACTTTTAATTCTATTTAATATAAAACAATTTATAATTATTGTATTATGTTATTATTATATACTGCCCCGGCAATTAATATCTTACAGATGAGTGAGAATTAAATACAGGTACTGAATAAGTCAAACATGCACTGAATTGTTACAAAATTTTATATAGTGTATATATAGATACATATAAGATTTCTCAGCAAAGAAATTATCGAACCAAGAATAACTTGTATTTCCACTAAAATTTTCATCAAAGTCAAGGAAATGCCTATTACAGTTTTCATATCGATTATCCATATTAAACTATGGATAGTATCGACATATCGTTTAATTTCGATATATCAGCCTAATAATGAAATTATGCGATAGCGGAAGACGATACCATGACGATACTTAGATGATGTTGACGTTGTCAATGTCCAAATTTGTTGTTAGGCCTTTTTGCGGGCGCAAAGATTGAATGAGATGGAAGAAAAACCAAGTCTGTAATGGATCTTGTGAAACCTTCAGTAATGATGAATTGAATCTGTTTAATAAAAGCAGAGAATAAATGCTTAAATTTTTATATTCGTGACATGGGAAAAGAAACCATTTTATATTGAAACATGGTGTGGCAACTAGCTAAACAGGCTTTGAACGAGAACAACAACGCCATCTCCCAGTCATACCGGTACTAAACGAATGTTATCTCTCTCACTCAGTGCGTAAATTTACCTTTTTTTGATGATTTTTTCGCTGTCACCATGGTCACTATCCTGTCACTATTATTTTCTCTATTGTCTTCTGTCATTTTTGTATTGCATATTATTTTAACATTATACACAAAAAATGCGTTTTTAGGTAAAAGCGAACCGAGAAATTTAACTATCTTATAAAAAGAAGTGTTCTGATATCCTGGTTATACAGATATCGCTTCGCCTATGTAAGTATGTATGTAGGTAATTTGAAAATATTACTTTAGGTATATTTTAATGAATAAAGTGTACCTATATATGAATAATAGACGGCGATTTCCAGTGAAGAAAGAAAAGATATTGAAGGTATGATTGTAACGAATTAATAACCAGACATGTTTAATTGTGATAATCAAAAACTAATATTCCATACTTTTTCTCCACCTTTTAAAGAGGAATGTTTAAATGGTTCCTAATTGGTTTTAAGGTCTATACCATCTGCGAATTTGCTTGGTATTCTTATAGTTTAATCAGTTATATGAATTGCTTTAAGCAGTTTAAATATTGTATTTATTATAATGACATAACATGAAATAAGACTTATTTTTGTTTTAAGTAAAGTAATAATAGGTAGCATTCAGAACTTCTATGCTTATATATTGACATTATCCATACTAAACTGCCATTTCATCAAATCATCGTATGCCAAACATTCTAATGTGATACTTATTTGTCTCAAATCGCAATGTCAGTTAAATTTCAATTTTTGTCTGACGCAATCATTAGATAAAATACAGAAACAAAATTTTAAATAACCCGCGCGCTAAATTGTGCCTTAAGTAGTACCGGTATGACTGCAAGAGGCGCTGCAATAGTCGTTCATCCCTACTGCCGTACTTGCCATTCTATCTAGTTATTCTATGTATTGAAAATATTAGCTTTGTTTTGGTTCGGAATTCAGGATTAGTAACAGAACTGCGCAGAACGTAAGCGCACAAATAATTCCAGAATGGTTCCGAACTTTTAATAACCAAAACACATTTTAGGAGCCTGTTACTGCCATCTTTTAGACACAGACTAAAATACAAACCAACAAAATAACAATTAGCGAATCTTCTGTGCTAAGTCTTTTAAATCCTGTCTCTGTCTTAGGATACCACCCACATTCCATAAATTTTATTCCCAGAACAGTAATTAACAAAAAAAAATCAAATACAAACGGAAGAAAATCTCTAGCGTTTTCCACTCGGACATTTAGAGCGCACTAAAAGTGCACTAACTCGGTGTTGGCTGTTCCACTGGTCTTAGCACTCGCTGCAAGCAAAAATGATACGTGTTCCACTGGTAAATTTCGTGCTGCTTACGTAGAAGTGACGACATGTGAGCGTCACTATATTTGACCTTGGGTGCGGAAAACTGGACCTCTCAAAATTGACGGGGCCACTTATAGTGCAATCTGAAGTTAATTCTTCATCTACTTCATAGATAATTATCTATGAATAGCTTTGTTTTTGCAGCCATTTCCAACGGTTGGAAGTATCAGGAGCATGCCCATTACAATAAAAGCGTTCGATTTTATTGTAATGCGCATACTCCTGAACTTCCAACCACTTCCAACCGTTGGAAACGGCTGCAAAAACACAGCTATTATATACATTTCATTCTGTTGGCGTGTTTCTGCGCCATCTAGTGAAATGTGTTAAATTTAAAACAGACCATACTGGGGCACAAAAAGCTTGTTTATTATTGAACATTGAATTTCTAACTTTTCAACTAAAAAACAAAGCGCTTTTATATAGTTTCTGAATATTGTCCTATATTTTCATTAAAAATATTTTTACAAAAATGTTATCTTCGTGGAACACGACGAAATAAAATTGCATTCCCTAACGCTTCTCCTGAAGTTTCAATTTGGATGATATATGTCACGTATACCTGTAATATCGAAACCAAAGGTTAGGTAATTTATAAAAACTATCTCAAAAGATATTTAAGTTTTAACAATCTCGGAAAGCCACTAAGGGGTACTATTAAGGTAGGTTTTCGAAAGCGCGAGCGAGCGAGCGAACGACAAATTTTCGTTCGCGTGGATGTGTTTTCGAAAACGCGATAAGACTCCACCCACACAATTAGTCATTACGTTTTTCAATGTCTGTGAAGTGAGTTGGGCGTTTGTAGGTACTGTTTACATTTCGTGACATTTCAATAACCTCCTAACTCCTTCTAACCTAATTGCAAATATATATTCGTACGGTTCTTATCGTAGAGAAAAAATGCAAATGTATATGGTTGTCAAATTCAGGTAAAATTGAAAAACCCGGCGATTGCGGTAAAATATTTTTATTTTATTCCTAGTATATCTCTAGTTGGTCACAGAATGTTATATAGAAAAATGTCTCAAAGTGAAGATTTTGTTGAGTTATTAGTTGTCTTCCATTATCCGTTCCAATATCCGTTTGTATCATTTCAGTTGTGACGTCATGTTAGATCTTAGTTCTTTTATATAATACATCTAGTGTGATCTACAATTTCGTAAAATGTATGAAATAATTAAAGCAAATCAACATATATCTAATACAAACTAAACAACTCATAACTTTACTACTATCCCCACTTTAAAATTTGAAAAAAGTGCGGCATTCTCATTGGTAGTCGCGTGCGAAATTTCGCCTGAATCGCTTCCCAGGCAATTCAAATCAGTCGCGTGCGATTTCGTCGCGCCAAAAGTAATACCGTCTCTGATTGGTTGAATGAGCTCGTCGCTCGCTCGCTCGCCCTTTCGAAAACCTACCTTTAGAATGTAGGTCTAAACCATAACAGGTTTTAATAACACATCTTGTATTTACCTATTAATTGGATGTTGTATACTACACTCTTCTTGGCGAAGTATATTGTATCTGGTGTTATCGCCTTGAAGACATTAAACATTTCTTGCACTGCTTCAATTTGTATGGGATAATGCGATATGAAAATAAAGTGTCACTGGTTTATGTCAAAACTAGTATGTCAGCTCTTGTCAATTTAATAGAAACGATAGTTTCATCCTTAAGCGGTATTTAACACTACTATTTAAGGTTTAAACTAAGCCACGTCCAACATAATCCTTCATACATACATACATAATCAAAGACCTCTTATACCCGAAGGTGTCGAGGTGTAAAGTTCTCTTAATTTAGTTCCACAGATTCAACAAATTCACGCCACTCTTTCCTGTTTCTGGCTAGGGCCTTCGCCTCGTTCCATGTTTTTCCTCTTTTTTTCAGAAGTTCATCCGTACTGCTGTTCCACGTTTTTATGGGTCGTCCTCTCCGATTTTTCCCGATTTTCCTTACCTCCCATACTCGCTTCACCTGTCTAGTTTCATTCATTCTGATCAAGTGTCCCCACCATTTCAGTTTCTTTTCTTCTACTTCAGTTCTTAATGATTTTGTTGTCAGCATATGTCTAATGTCACTGGATTGTAGTCGGTTTGTTTGTCTTTCATCAAGTATCCAATTTTCTGCTCCATAGGTTAAGACTTCTAAGTATACTGCTTGATTCATTTTTGTTCTTGTTGTTATCTCTTTTTTATTCAGTTTTTGTAGAGTGCATAATTCTCCAACTTATTTTCTCCAAGAATATCACAAAAATTACTATATTCTACTAATACTGTTTTTAAACACGCTTGCGACACAACATACACAATCAGAATGACAATATAATGTCATAATGACACTCAATTTTGCGCTTGTCATATTTCAAATTTCAAAAAGCAATGCTAGCGACACCTGGTGAAATGTGTGAGTACCAAAACTTTGACGACAGTACGCGGGACCTTCTACCGTATCTATAGTACGTTAGTAGCTCCATAAAGTTAGCCCCTCATTAGAAGCAATTATAATAAATCTTACTTTTATTCGTTTGTAGGTGTTTGATAGCGAATTTCCAACGTTTGATAGTCAATAGTTCATTAGCAAACAATAAAACAAATTCTTCGGAAAAACCTATGTGATGTTAGCCCCTCATGTCGTCATTTTGACATCAAATTCAATTTTATTTTAGCAGAATCGTTTGTAGGTCGTTTGTAGGTGCCTGATAGCAAATTTCCAAATCTTGATAGTTGATAGTTTATTAATAAATAATAAAACAAATCTAGTAGGATATTAGGCAGGCAACCAAAATTACATCAGAAAAGCGTCCTATCGGGAACATATGTAATTGTAACTCATCCCGGCCACATTCGCCATCGAATTTAAATCCCTTTGAGAAAAATCGTTTATGCGTCGTTTATAGGTGCTTGATATCAAATTCCCAACGTTTGATATTTGATCATTTATTAATAAGCAATGAAAGAAGTTTTGCAGAATATTGTGTAGGCAACCAAAAAAACATGCGAAAATCATTCAAAATAAAAAAACATACCTATATTAAAGTTATTTATTTTATAAAATTATTATAATAAAAAAAAACAAGAAAAGAGGAAGTACTGGATTCAAATTGGATTTGAAAAAGTTAATAAAGAAAACTTAAATTATCAGTAGCACATATCAAATAGCACACACCAAATATACCTATAACATAACCACAACTGTCAATATATGCAGTTTTATAATATTGTTTTCAGTCATTTTCGTACACCAAAAGTTAACGTTCAATTAACTTTTAGCGTACTGACTGAAACTCTAAAATTTTGGAAATCTAAAATCCTATTGGTTGTTTGTTGTCCGCTAAAAAATGCTTGCATGTGAAGCCACTTTTACATAATATGTCCGATAGGTCGCTTTTCTGATGTAATTTTGGTTGCCTGTCTAATATCCTACTAGATTTGTTTTATTATTTATTAATAAACTATCAACTATCAAGCTTTGGAAATTTGCTATCAGGCACCTACAAACGACCTACAAACGATTCTGCTAAAATAAAATTGAATTTGATGTCAAAATGACGACATGAGGGGCTAACATCACAGAGGTTTTTCCGAAGAATTTGTTTTATTGTTTGCTAATGAACTATTGACTATCAAACGTTGGAAATTCGCTATCAAACACCTACAAACGACCTACAAACGAATAAAAGTAAGATTTATTATAATTGCGTATAGTGAGGGGCTAACTTTATGGAGCTTACGTTAGTATTATATTATCTATGATCTACTTTTACTTCATACGTATTACTATTTACTTTTATAGATTTTCATTTTTTTGCGATGAGCAGTTCATCCCAACAAAGCATTGAAGCATTCAGGTGGCGTACTTAGCCCTCTATTTCAATAACTTGAACTTGATGAGCAAATGTTGCATTTTTATCGAATATATTCAAAATTAGATGGCGCAAGGCTTACGAATCTCTAGAAAAGTAAAAAGTAATGAAATACTTAAACATGCGTAACATTTTGGCTGAAATAACATAGGAAAAGTGAAGATTAGAATATTGGTTGTAATACAAAATATATTATAATATAAATATAAACTTCTCGGAAAAATAAAATATAACATTATATAGAAGAAAGGTATCCAGGGATTCTTGGAACGAGTTTTACTGGTTGCATATTATGTAGTTCAGAACTGAATGTATTGAGCAGGTATATTTCAATATAATCTTTTCGGTATAAATGCGATAGCCTAAGGCAATAACACCCTAATATTCTATTTAGAAAACATATTTGTGCGTACATGCGTTGTTTGTTACAGTAGAATCTTTTAGTTCTGCACTAATTGTCTAGCGACTAGCTTGATGTAATAAAGTAATACTGTTTTTCATCGTCTTCGTTAGTTTTGGATTATTTTTTCGTTGTATATAGCTTTTTAGTGAATAAGGAAGAATATTTTTGTATATTTGTTTCTGTATATAATTGTACATAGTTCTAGTGGTAAACTGTCCTTGAAGAGGAACCATATTTATTATTTTCAGGTAAATACTCATTTGGAAGATTGCGATATCACGTCTAAACAGTCGCAAATTGCATGTAATAATAATCACTTATTGAAAAATATTATAGATTCAAGGCCAACCAAATATCAAGAAAAGGAAGCTGTACTACTTTGTGGTTGGTTTTCATTAATGAAACCCAACCACTTTTTATAGAAGAAGTATATAGGGATGAACAACTTTGTAGAAACTTAATGGTTCCAAAATTAAGGCAATTTTTCCTTGGGTGTTTTTTGCCTGAGAGGATTCAACAGCTTATGTAGTGAAAGCTGCACACACGCAGCTGTAGTAGATTACTAGGACACAAGTTACGCTTATGAAGTATATTCTATTGTAAGAAAATAGGCACGAATAATCGTTTATTTGTGTTTTTGAGCCGCAGTCGGTCACGTTTTATGAGCCGCTGCCGGTCATGTGGGAAATGAATGATGTCATTGATAGCGGGTTGTTTTTCGTTATCGGCAGAAAGAGTGGCATTCATTCGTTACCTTCGTGCTCGGAAACATTGCCGCTCGAATCGTTTGTAATAAAAAATATGTTGTGAATTAGTTTGTGTGTAAATAATATTAATAAAATTATAGTATTTTATATTATTTCTTTTATCAGAAGTGGGATAGTGCCTAAGCTAGATTGTGATATTGTGCGAGTCTTGTTTGTTTGTTTTTTTTTATATTATTATTTTCATGCAATGGCGTCTACGGAGGGTGCTACCACCAGTGAAACATTGTTGTTCGAATTAGTAAAGGTATTGCAATCGCAAAAATCAACAGGTGCAGATTATGTAGATCTACCCTATTTTCGACCGGAAATTAACCAATCCAATAAATGGATAGGTCACGTTGTTGCGATTGCAAATGATATGAGATGGTCTGATACACAGACTTTAGCTCGAGTAGGCACATTTTTGATGAATGATGCAAAAAAATGGTTCGAACGTTGGAACCCAGAGAATAGGGATTGGAACACCTTCCGAAAAGAATTTGTCGAAGCTTTTCCGCCGAAGCGAAATTTGGGTCGCTTGCTTGATGAAGCTACCAAGTTTAGTAGCTGTTCTGTCAATACCTTTGAAACATATGTCCACGAGAAAGCGGCTATGTTAAAGAATGTGCGTGCGAATTGGAGTGAAAGTGATCTGGTAGAATTGGTTATTCATGGGATTTCTGAATTGGATGATTCTCGTTGAATATCCGAAAGTGCCGATTCCTCCAGCCTACTTTAGAATACCTGGGAAGGGAAATATCCGGTGAAGGCATACGACCAGGAAAGAAAAAGATATCGTCACTCATTGAATCTCCAGTTCCGGAGAATGTGAAACAAGTCCGTCAGTTTATGGGGCTGGCTGGATATTTTAGAAAATTTGTTCCCGAATTTGCGACGAAAACTGCATGCATCACTCGATTGACAAAACAAAGTATTCCTTTTGAGTGGGGGCGAAGAATAAGAAAAGTCCAGAAAGTACGTAATCGATCATCTAACATCCCGACCACTTCTTGTAGTTTACGATCCAAATTTACCAACCGAACTGCATACTGACGCTATAGTAGTCAAGGATATGGTGCCGTCTTGATTCAAAAATGCGAAAACCAATCGAGAGTTGTAGCGTACTTTAGTAAGAGGACTACGGAATGCGAAGCCAAATACCATTCATATGAGCTTGAGACCTTAGCGATAGTGCAGGCTTTGAAACACTTCCGCACTTATTTGCTTGGAGTAAAATTTACTCTGGTTACAGACTGCAATGCCATAAAGTTGACTGCTACCAAGAAGGATTTGTTACCACGTATTGCTAGATGGTGGGTTTATATGCAAGATTTTGATTTTGACATCGTGTATCGCAAAGGCAGTAGTCTACCGCATGTTGACTACTTAAGTAGAAATCCAGTTAATGTGGTAAGAAAAGTGACAGATCAAAATTGGGCGTATATAGAACAGAAAGGTAATCAAGAAGTGCAACGGTTGCTAACACAACTTAGAGAAGGGACCATTGATTCCAAACAATTCGTTGAGAAGGACGGTATGCTGTATCGAAAGTGTAACAACTTGGATGGAACAGTGAATTTGCAATGGTTTGTTCCAAGACAGAGTCGCTTGGGTTTGCTTCGTATTTTTCATGACGAGCAATGTCACGTAGGTTGTGATAAGACCTATGACTCCATTTCTCAACATTTTTGGTTTCCACGAATGAGAAGTTTCATTAAGTGTTACGTGAAACATTGTGTCGTGTGTGCGGTAAAGAAATCAAGAACTGGACCCTTACAAGGTTTTATCAATACTCTGGAGAAACCGAAAGAACCGTTTGATACTTTGCACATGGACTGTCTGGGACCCCTTCCGATATCTTCAGACAGCTTTAAGCACGTACTTGTGATCGTGGACGCATTTACAAAGTACTGCTTACTAATGCCAATGAAATCAGTTACTACAGCTGAGACGCGGGAGAAGTTACAAGTTGTATTGTCATTGTTTGGAACACCTAAAAGAATTATTATGGATTGTGGAACGTCATTTAAAAATACAACGTTTCCCAAATATCTGGACCAGTGGTAAATTGAATATCAATATGTGACCCCGGATGTTCATCGGGGAAATGGACAAGTTGAACGATACATGAGAACAGTTAGAAACCTTATGCGAGTTGAAACTAAAATTCAATCAGAATGGCCGAGTAATTTGTGGAAAATTCAACTAGTATTAAATACAACTGTGCAAAAAACGACCAACGCGACACCTTTACAACTTCTCCTGGGGATACAAAGCTCGACACCGCTGATTCAAGCAGTACTGAAGAGCTTGTCGAAAGATCTAACCCCTATACGTATCCGAACTTTGGACAGACAGCGGGTGGCTGAAAGGTTATCGTCGGCGCCGAATCTCGAAGCGGCCAACAAGGGGCGTAGGGATAACCTAGAATATAAATCTGGGGATTTCGTTCTGATGCATCGCGACTCCCAAATGCACATAAGTAAAAGTGGTTATGAGTTCCTGGGTCCGTACGAGATAATGAAATGCCTTGCAGGCGGACGATACGTAATCCAAAAAGTTGGTACTAACATTACTACCAAAGCAGCAAAAGAGCAATTAAGAAGATGGCCCTCTCAGTGGTCACTAACAAGTAATATGAAGGAAATATTAGAATTTATGGAAGCAGAGGATGATGACGAAAATCCAGAGCCATTTTCTGGTAAGCAATCATTCTTTGTTAGTTTTGTTTGTTGGTCTCTGTCCCGTTAGTGGTAGAGCCGGATGGTGGCTGCGGTCTCCATCGCATTTTAGTTGAGATTTTGTTTGTCGGTCTCTGTCCCGTTAGTGGTAGAGCCGGATGGTGGCTGCGGTCTCCATCACATGTTAGTTTAGATTTTGCTTGATGGTCTCTGTCCCGTTAGTGGTAGAGCCGGATGGTGGCTGCGGTCTCCATCACATGTTAGTTTAGATTTTGCTTGATGGTCTCTGTCCCGTTAGTGGTAGAGCCGGATGGTGGCTGCGGTCTCCATCACATGTTAGTTTAGATTTTGCTTGATGGTCTCTGTCCCGTTAGTGGTAGAGCCGGATGGTGGCTGCGGTCTCCATCGCATTTTAGTTGAGATTTTGTTTGTCGGTCTCTGTCCCGTTAGCGGTAGAGCCGGATGGTGGCTGCGGTCTCCATCACATGTTAGTTGAGATTTTGTTTGTTGGTCTCTGTCCCGTTAGTGGTAGAGCCGGATGGTGGCTGCGGTCTCCATCGCATGTTAGTTTGATACGATGCTATGTAATGATTTTTGTCATTTTGATGGAAAGATCGTGCGGTGGTAGTTCGCATGTGACTGTCCATACTAAGAATGTTAATAAGTAAGAGCAGTTGTTGATATTGGCCGACTGATTTCAGGTTCTAATGTCGTTGGTTAAATGTGACGAGAACGTCACTTCGTCAGGAAGGCCGTGTAAGAAAATAGGCACGAATAATCGTTTATTTGTGTTTTTGAGCCGCAGTCGGTCACGTTTTATGAGCCGCTGCCGGTCATGTGGGAAATGAATGATGTCATTGATAGCGGGTTGTTTTTCGTTATCGGCAGAAAGAGTGGCATTCATTCGTTACCTTCGTGCTCGGAAACATTGCCGCTCGAATCGTTTGTAATAAAAAATATGTTGTGAATTAGTTTGTGTGTAAATAATATTAATAAAATTATAGTATTTTATATTATTTCTTTTACTATAATGGATATGACTACATGTTATATAGATAATTATTATTAAAATTTCCGTTATAACCATCACAGTGTATGTATGTGAAATACTAAATGTAAATATAATAAAGGACAGTAAATTTTATTGTGGAATGAATTGTTATCTGTATTATTTATCAATAAAAGGCAAGAGAGATATTTGGGTTTTATTTGTCTTTCTTTCTCTACACTCGCACCAAGTAATGATTCATCAATATGTATTTACTTATGCATGTGTAGTTGTAAGAATATGTCTCGAAAGTATTGAAATCAATTTATTACTTGAATAAAAATAATTTAGTAAGACCTTTCTATAAAAAAGTATATTTGTGCATACAATCAAGTTTTGCAATTCTTGTGATACTAAACTGACTAAATCCAATAATCGTGATGCGCACTATTTTGAAAGCAATATATAACAATAATCCTGTATACTGTTCAAGTTATGTTATAAAGAAGTATGTATGATGTTCTATGACTATCTTTCACAGTTATGGAAAAAGAAACGAGTTGTATGTACGACTCTAAAATTTTTCTTCTCATTTACATTTTTTAATAAAACATTTAATTTAATGTTTTTCTCAATATCAAAGCAGTCATTTTTGGTGTTAAACTGATTGCCTATACATAGTTATATAATTGTTATCTAATGCTAGTGACATCTAATATAAAACTGGCAAACTGTTTGGACAGATATGGGGCTGTTGTTGATACTAAGCCCCTAAACTTACTTCCTGAAAAAAATACTGCATATTTTGAAATTATTTCAATATAGATCTACATATTCTAAAGGTAATATTATCTAAATTTTATATTTTTTCTCATTTTTCTCGCAATCAAAGAATATTTAATTTAAAAAAAGATATTTAGATTTACAACAAACATAATATCTTCAATGTAACAACGCGAAATAGTTATTTACGAACCAAGTGCGTGAAATAATAATTTCGCGAATGAGTGACCAGTTTAAAGCGCGAGCCGGAGGCGAGCGCTTTATGGACCGGAATAATAATAGACGGCGATTTCCAGTGAAGAAAGAAAAGATATTCAAGGTATGATTGTAACGAATTAATAACCAGACATGTTTAATTGTGATAATCAAAACCTAATATTCCATACTTTTTCTCCACGTTTTAAAAAGAAATGTTTAAATGGTTCCCAATTGGTTTTAAGGTCTATACCATTTGCGAATTTGCTTGGTATTCTTATAATTTAATCAGTTACCTATATGAATTGCTCTAAGCAGTTTAAATATTGTATTTATTATAATGACATAACATGAAATAAGACTTATTTTTGTTTTAACTAAAGTAATAATAGGTAGCATTCAGAACTTCTATGCTTATATATTGAAATTATCCATACTAAACTGCCATTTCATCAAATCATTACGTACTACTTATTTGTTTCAAATCGCAATGTCAGTTAAATTTCAATTTTGGTCTGACGCAATCATTTGATAAAATACAGAAACAAAATTTTAAATAACCCGCGCGCTAAATTGTGCCTGAAGTAGTACCGGTATGACTGCAAGAGGCGCTGCAATAGTCGTTCATCCCCACTGCCGTACTTGCCATTCTATCTAAGTTATTCTATGGGCAGAATCAGTGGTTACGTCATATGACGCTACTCTAGGGCAGTGTCGGTGCAACACGAGTTCCACCAGTGGAAAACGCTATCAAACTTTAAAAGACAACGTAAATATCATTGATGACGAACATATCGAAATAACTCGAATTTCTGAACACATACACCGATGACGTAATTTCGAACTAATAATTCAGAATCGGTACTATAGCTTTTGTTTTGGTTCGGAATTCAGAATTAGTAACAGAACTGCGCAGAACGTAAGCGTACAACATTATAATTCCAGAATGGTTCCGAACTTTTAATAACCAAAACACATTTTAGGAGCCTGTTACTGCCATCTTTTAGATACAGACTAAAATACAAACCAACAAAATATCAATAGCGAATGTTCTGGGCTAAGTCTTTCAAATCCTGTCTCTGTCTTAGGATACCCCTCACTTTTCATAAATTTTATTTCCAGGACAGTAATTAACAAAAAAAAAATCAAATACAAACGGAAGAAAATCTCAAACTTTGAAAGACAACGTAAATATCAATGTCATTGATCACAGAACATACATAAATAGAAGCGCAACTTTAGACAAGGATAGATATACATTGCGGGAGCACCATCTATCGTCTAGATCGTGGACTATTACAAGATATTTGACACATATTTGGTTCAGTGATAAGCTAACCGCGGTATTTAAATCCCTAATACTTATTTTTGTTATATTAAACAAATTACACGTTTCAGACATTTCTTACATGTTTTGTTAACTAGAATTTATAATTTAACAAAAGATGTAAAGAAAGGTCTGAAACTTGTAGCTCATACAAATACTAAACCAAAAATATATCAACTGATAATATATAAAACGAAGCAGAAGATAAATTATGTACACAGTATAGGATGTTATAAACAACAGAGAAATCAAACAATATTGACATTTAAGTCTTAATTATACAAAGCCTATACAAAATCATTTGCGTTTTTTACAGTATTTATTAAATGCTATCCTCATCACGGGATCCGACATTTTTCTGAGACCTAGTCTAGAATCCAGTCCTTTTAATATTTTATTTATATATTTCACCCAGGCAAACAAGCTAAGCCCTATAAAAATTCTTATGCAAAAAATACATGTCTCTGGATGATTTGTGCAACGAAAGTTAGAAAAATCAATTTGCTCCAATAATAATGTTTCAATTCGTTCGGATACTCGATTGTGCAAACGGGTACCCGAGTAGTGCGCTGAACGGGTACCCGGTTTCTGAAAACGTCGAGTTTCGACAGCGCTAGTTATTCACATAATAAGATACGCTGGATGTTTTGTCCAGGCATCCTTCAACGCGACACTTCCTAATATATCCAAGATTCATTCTGCAAATTATTTACAATAATCAGAATATTTAATAAACTTACTTCGACACACTTTTCGAAACGATAAACAATATATATCACCGGTGATAAACCTAAGAAAAGTAAAAATAATATAAACAATATGACAAATAGCACAAATACTGTCAAATACTGTTTCATAATTGGTCGCTACATCTATGAGCATAATAAGCAATTAGTTTTCAAAAATCCGCCGATCTAGACGCTAGATGGTGCTAAACAACAACTTTAAGTTGCATAGCCCTGGTCATTGATGACGAACATATCGAAATAACTTGAATTTCTGAACACATGCACCGATGACATAATTTCGAACTAATAATTCAGAATCGGTACTCATGGAAGTGCAAGAATTGTTTGAACGGTTCTAGAATCATTCTGAATCGATTCTGTCAGTAACCAAAACATCGGATTAAAAATTCGATTCGCGTTCTTAATTAACCAAAACGCTAAACTGAAAATGCGCGTGCGCAACAACTCTAGAACCATTCTCAATTATGAACCAAAACAAAGCTACTCATGGAAGTGCAAGAACTGTTTGAACGGTTCCAGAATGATTCTGAATCGATTCTGTCAGTAAATGCGCGTGCGCAACAACTCTAATAGCGTTTTCCACTCGGACATTTAGAGCGCACTAAAAGTGCACTAACTCGGTGTTGGCTGTTCCACTGGTCTTAGCACTCGCTGCAAGCAAAAAATCATACGTGTTCCACTGATAAATTTCGTGCTGCTTACGTAGAAGTGACGACATGTGAGCGTCACTACATTTGACCTTCAGTGCGAAAAACTGGACCTCTCAAAATTGACGGGGCCACTTACAGTGCAATCTGAAGTTTTTACAAGTTATTCAGTTTATTGTACTTTCGATAAGCATACAATGGGCAAGTGGGTATATAAATGCATACAGTCAATATTTTATCGGGTAATCGTTATGGCCGAAAATATTCTGCAAATTACTATTAAATTTTGAAACATACTACTTTATGATTGTTTATGATATTCTCAGATACAGATAATGATACGAATTGTTCCTAATCATCATCCATGAAATACGTTGTTGCGTATTTTATACAAAATATTTTGTCCACTAAAAGACCATTTTCAGAAATGAATAATAATTAAACAATCATTGTACGTAATAGTTTCTGGTGTAATTTTTCATCTACTTTTACTTCATACATATTACTATTTACTTTTATAGATTTTCATTTTTTTGCGATGTTCATCTTGACAAAGCATTAAAGCCCTAACGCCAGTTTTATCGACATACCTATGTTACACGTATTTCATAGCTCTGAGCGAGGGCAGAATCAGTGATTACGTCATATGACGCGACTCCAGGGCAGTGTCGGTGCAACACGAGTTCCCCCAGTGGAAAACGCTATAAGAATTATTCTGAATTCTGAACCAAAACAAAGCTATTGAAAATATTCGGTAACGCCATCTAGTTCTGGAGTAAAAACTTTCTAACTATATCTTAAGGTCACGTTTGCTTTGTAGCGCCCCCCTTGTTTACATAAAGATAATGAAATAAAATTTTACTGTCGCCATGTAAATACAGATGGCGCATGAATGCAAATTTAAGTATTTTTAGGATCTAAAATAGATTTTATATAATTCCAATGATTTGTTGGTTTTCTGAAGAAAGATGACCTTTACTTGACCTTGATACAATAATCCTGTATGTTGATTCGACATCGTAGGTATTTGATATACATATATAAATAATTTTCATGGGCAGCATGTGGTGCGATTTAATATTCATACTATCTACATCTATTAAGAGGCGGCTATGATATGGCAGGGAGCACTCAGCCGATAACAAATTAGTTATGCATAGCTTTCGGCGTTGTTAAAGGTTGAAATTAAATTTCTAAAAACTCATTTTGTTCCAAATTTGTTGCTTTGTTGCAAGACCCCATTGAGAATAATAAATTATTTGTCTATTACGAAATATATGGAAAAATGTATTACAATAAGGTCTTGCAACTCGTCTTGTTATGTACATAAGAATGATAAAGAAATAAATTAAAAATATGCTTGCGTTCTCGAAAAAGCTTCGAAAAACTAATCATTATTTTAGACGGCCATTTTGTTTATAAACAAAATCATAGAGCTTCAAGCACTTTGGCAATCGTTCTCGCGATGGCGCTGCAAACAACCCATCATTTTAATTGCTGTAAGTTATCATTTATGTCTAAGTAAGAGAAATAAAAGCAGTTTTATGCAAAAATTATAATATAGGTACTTTTTAAAATAATAAAGAACTAATTTGGGTACGTATTTATTCCTGTTTTAATTTCCTTAATTTAGAGGAATATATTTTACATTCTATATATTACTACTTAAAATTAGCTCAAATAATATAGAAAAATATCATTATATTTACACCACACACTGCTTACTAAATAATTATAGTAAAGAAATCAAATTTTAAATTATGTATTGGTATTGTTTTTATGGAAATGCCAAATTTCCAGTAGTATAGTAATTTCATTAAATAGGTTGGCTATACCGAAGATGTGACTATTCAATTTGACATTTGTCATATTGTTTACGTTTTAGGTTAGAAAACTCTGTACTTACAAAAGGACCAAAAATTTCGTAGAACCATGCAAAAAAGATAAATGTACATAAATAAAACAAACTCGTTGGAATATTTTTGTTAATAATGGAATTTTACTGTGGATTACAGCATAAACATAAAACATCTACAAATTGTTTACAATTTTGACCTATAAGACAAATATACAAAATATCTTATTTTCATAACTGAATATCATATGAAGAAATTAATATGTAGATTAAAAGAGACTGTCTGATGGGCTAGTAGAAGAAGATCTGAGTGATAGATGAATAGTAAATTAATATAAAAATAGATAACAAATAAAACACTTAGTATTGTTTCACAAAAAATTATATGCACTCGATGTACATTTAGCTTTGCGGCAGGAGTTCAACAGAAACTAAACTAAACAAAGAACAATATACTACCACTATCCCCTTAAAATAAATACAATGAAATAGAATTTTAAAAAATTGCAGTAACAGCGACCATTACAGCTTAGGTGGGAAAACAGATTTTACGATACTCGGATTTAGTAACGGTGAATTTGTGAGTTCTCTTTGGTCTGGCCCGGCTATAAAATTTTTTTGTGAAACAATACCAAGCGTTTTATTATACTGGTGCATGTGGATGGTTTTCATTTACTTTTCAAATAGAATCCCTTCGCCAGAGGCCAAAGTGAATCATTTAGTTTTCTTTTAGTGAAAAAGTTTCCTCCGAATGCTTTCTCTTGCAGTGTTTCATCTTGATAACCTATAATTTTAGACTTTTTATATAGCAATAACTATGTATTTTGACTGTATTGATAATAGTTTAGCGATAAGTCGAGGAAAATGAGACAATACAAATATACACGACAGATGACAGACCGACGGTTTCAATATCCAATATAAGTAGCTGAAATACAATTACATCTTATAAAGAATAAAAATATGATACTGGAAAAGCACTTAAAACCATGGCTGAAAACTTCGTCACTTTGCAACGTTGCCATATCCTTGCCATCGAAAAAAGGATAGCAGAGTAATGACTAGCCAACCAAAGTTCAATCGTAAAGCGCGAGTTCTAAATTATATTTGTATCTTAACAAAAAAATATTACCTCATAATACAATCAAGATATTTTTGTTATTGACAATGACAATTGCCCATAATCAATACAAAATAATAATTTTGTGGTATATTTATAGTTTTTTGTACTCGCTTATCAAAACCTGTCATTTCACGATTCGATTTGCGTGCGTAAAAAGTCACTTTAAGCACGAGTGCGTAAAAGTAAAGTTGGTACTGCCTGGAACTTGATTAATTTAGTGACATTTTAAAATCATAAATTCCTAACCTTAATACTATACTACCCAGTTCGTTGTTTTTCTATGAAAATAAAAGGAAATGAAATAGAAATTGATATATTTGGAAGGTATGTAATTCAATGTCAGAACAGCAACAAATATTATATAAATTACCATTTTGAATTTGATAATTTTAAATTAAATGTCATTTCAAATAATCAATACTGCCAACTCAAATTTTTTTAATTAATATCAAGAGATTAGTAGTGTGTCATACACGATTACGTATTTAACAATATATATTATTATTATAGTTCTCGTACAAAAAATATTGTACAAACTTCGTGCGTGAAACATTTCGCGAATTCGTGTCCATCATTCGTGTCACTCATTCGCGAAATATGATTTCACGCACTTGGTTCGTAAATAACTATTTTGTAATTTACGGATTTCCTAAAATAAATTTCGTATTTTCTTATATTTTCATTGATATTAAAGCTGATATTGACATCTATATTCTAACGGAGTTGTGATTTCGCGCCATCTTGGCTGTTACGAGATTTTTTATGTTGAAACGCCCTCTTAATTAAACGAGATATGGCAATAAAGGAATAAAGCATTACTTTCCGTAGTAACGAAAAGTCGTTCAAATTTCACTGGCGCCGACTACGTACTGTTTCATGTTGGAAAGACTGCGTCGTAACAATTTCTGAAAATATCTTCAGATACATAAATCATATCTGTTGATGAACAATTATGGTAGTTCTAATAAAGAATATTAGATATTGTACGCGCAAAGAAACCGCCTCGTCTATTCATATTGACATCTAATCGCGTTCGTCCACACTTGAAATAGATCGAATAAGAGCGATACTTTAGGTTTGTTCGTTGCACCTACACTAACTACAATATTGTACACTACAATTTTCTGTATTGCACTGTAACAGCCGTAAAGAGTGTAGGGTTGTGTACAATATTGTAGTTAGTGTAGGTGCAACGAACCAACCTTTAATAGTTCCATCCATTTGTACAAGCTGTTTCTTTTGCTGCTTGAATATCAAAACAACTTGACAACTCGCTTCAGTTGGAAGGTTATGAAATACAAAATATTGTGTTTGTTACCATTGCACGTAATTATGTCACTTTTATACTTAGAACGAAACAAACACATTTAATAGGTAGCTAGTTTGATTTGTCTTCTCGCGTTATACAGCAGAACGCATGACCATGCGCAATTTGAAAATTGTATTCTCTTAGCATAGCTTTAGAGGAAAGATACTGCCTGCGTTTTACTGCAAATATCCAAACCGAACAAACCGAATTATTCTTCGTATGCGCGTCCTCTTTTCAAAAAGTGCTGAACTGTTTGCACTAGTGAAGACTTAGGCAACTTTTGTTACATATAACATTCCAATACTATGACAATGGGCCCTTTTTATTTTCTCTTTTTCATTTTGATAACAAAATCTATGCGTCAAAATGTAATTTTCTTTGTGTCACAGGCTTCACTTTATAATTACCGAGGGCAGTGCACCCATAAGAACAAGTAAAATGTCAATATTTTCTATATTTATTCATTTTTCTACATGAAAATTATAGGCTATATTTTTTATTTTTTTATAAAAAACAGAGTAATACATACACCATCAAATATACGTACTGCCCTCCGTATATGTTTCAACTTTATTGACATAATAAATTTATTACTGAAAAAGCCTCCGCTTTTAAGAACAATATGAAATAAACAACCCACCTCCCGGTATGTCTGAAAGTATTATACAAACGCCACCTTAAGGGGACGTTTCCGCGCCTAAATTTTCATCATATCGTTCAAACTATATTTCATGTCGCAAGTGAAACATAGATGGCTCGGAGAGTACTATATTTCTATACACATCACAAATTTCCCTTTAAATTTAATGACCTTGTTTTAATTCCGTACTATATATTATAGAGGTTTATTTGCTATGTATTTGGATTTACCTGAATAATCAGACTATCGGTTTATCTTTGTCAGTTGTATTGGATTAAGAAAGGGTAGAGCGAGCAATGAATACGTTGGGGTAAAAATTACATATTCGTCTTCTCGAAAGTTTACTTACTCCACAACTATTACATCAGTATCAGTCCGTATTTATAATTGTGTTTCTACTGTTTGTTACCAGAATATAATTTGTAGCCAACATCACTTGTTACGAGTTCTACCCACCTTATCAGGATCCACAATCAGAATCTGGCAGGAAATTGACATGTATATAGAGTTCAAAAAGTTGTGTGAAACAAAATTATAATGAATTTCAAAATAGAGGAAGAAGATTTATATCAAATCCTTGAAGTTGATCATAACAGTTCTATAAATGATGTTTGTGTTGTATTGAAGTGATTATAACTTTGTTTTGGTAATATGAGTTGTTGCAGATTAAAAAAGCATATCGTAAGAAAGCTCTGAAATTACATCCTGATAAAAATCCAGACAATCCCAATGCTGCTAGCGAATTTCACAAGCTTTCAAAAGTACTTGAAATATTAACTGATGAATCTGCCAGAAGGGCTTATGATAAAGTATTAAAAGCAAGAGAGGAAGCTGCACTTCGTCATCGACAATTAGACAGTAAAAGACGAAGCTTAAAGAAGATCTTGAGGCTCGTGAGAAAACATCTGCAAATTATAGTGGACAGAAAAGTGCCGAAGAACTTCTTAGGGTATAAAAGAAAATTTTAAATTTGTTTTAATCCAACTTTCTTTTTTTTAGGAAGAAATCGAAAGATTAAGAAAAGAGGGATCAAAACAAGTAGAAGAAGAAATTTTACTTATTACTAAGCAAATTCATAGAGAAAGTGAACAAATTAAAGAGGTATGGGATAGTAGTAAGCATAGAATTAAAATAAAATGGAAAACGATGAAAAATGATCCAAGTAATGGAGGATATACTCAACAGTTACTGCATAAATTTTTATCCAAGGTAATAATTAACATACAAACATACCTAGTATAATGTTTAATATTATTTGCAGTATGGAGATATTAATGTGTTGGTTGTTTCATCTAAGAAGACTGGTAGCGCTCTAGTGGAATTTAATTCTAAAAGAGGTGCAGTAAGTTATACACTGTTATAGATTGGTTTTTCTTCTATGTTGAATTTTTCTGAAACTGTTTATGAAATGTGCACTTTTTATCAGTTCTTGTTGTGGAGCAATTACAACTTAATGATGTACTGGGAGGGGCGCCACATTCGCTTCGGTTTAAAAAAAAAATGTTAACATGTATTTAAAATATTTTTATGCAAGTATGTGTAAGTCTATTGGGAGCACGTTCTAAAATTATTTTGAAATATACAGGGAGTAAAGAAAAATTACACATCAAAGTTATTCAAATTTAAAGAGAACACTATTTACAGTTATGGCCAAAATATTGCTTATACAGAAAAAATATGCTATTTTTAAGTTATTGGCTTTTTAATGGAAGTTGTATTAATAGTTTTGAGTTGTAATAAAGAGATACATATGTAGTATCCTAGTTATATTTACATATCGATTAAGGTCGATTGGTAATTAGAATAATATTTGTAAATCATGTGGACAAAATAATAGGAGTGTTATATATTTGAAACAAAAACACCGAGAAGTATGATAATATAATTTTCTATTTATTCTACTACTACGTAGCCGTTGTTTTTCACTACCTCAATGCACCTTCAGGGCATACTGTCCACCAACTTCTGGCAGCGTTTATGAGGGATGGACGACCAAGTTTCTTGCACGATTTCCCACAATTCTTGAGTTGTAGAGTTGGCCTTCTTTCACGTCAACCCATAAGTTCTCAATAGGATTGAGGTCTGGAGACTGAGCTGGCCACTCCAGAACCTCAATCCTATTTTCACGGAACCAATCAATTGGATCATTGTCCTGCATTAATATTCACTTCAAAGGCATTTTCCACTTGGAATAAGGTAACAATATATTTTCTAGTAGATCCATATATCCATGTTGGTGTACAATGCCTTGGATTCTATATGTTGAACCGGTTCCATAATACGAGAAGCACCCCCCAAACCTTTATTTTCGAACCACCATGTTTTACAGTTTTTAAAGTGAATCGTGGTTGAAAAGCTGTATTTACTGGTCTCCGAACAAATGATCTATGGCCTCTCTGACCAAATAATACTATTTTGGCTTTATCTATCCAAAGTATGTTACGCCATTTTTCTGACGTCCAATTCTTGATCTTATGCTAATTTTAACCAACGTCTAACATGTTGTTTTTTAACAGTGACACTTTTCTAGGACTCCTTGCAGGTAAATTGTTTTCTTGTAAGCGTCTGCGTATTATTATTGCGCTAATATTTAGTTCTAAATCTTGTTTGAATTTAGTAGCAGAAATATAATGGATTTTTTGTTGTGTGGCGCAAACTCATTTTGTCATCGCGATTCGTTGGTTCTTTTTTACGGCCTCGGGTTTCTGGTTTTTCTTGCCAACGCAGTGCATTCACTATCATTTTAGCCGAACACTAGAATGGTTTGAATAAAGTTATAAGTTTTGCCTTCATTTCTTAGTCTTACTATTAATTTACGCGTTTCAATAAACAACAATTAAAAAACTTGGACAATATGAGTGGTACCAAATTCAAATTAAATTATTTCATATAAATTGAAACTTTCAATCCACTTAATACGTTTGACGGACAACTGCCAACGGCTGCTATTATTTTGACCACTTCCAAATGTATGTTATAGCGAAAGAATACGAGACTTCACCGAGCTATAAGAATATAGTTGACTATTATTACTACTACAGTTCTTTACGAATTTCGGAACGTCATGGATAGACGGCAGTTTCAATAATTCAAGTAAAGAAGATTAAAATTATGATTAAACAGTTTTTAATTTTGTACTGCTATTATTATGACCATAACTGTATATAATAATATACGTAATATATATCAAACTGTGTAATAGCACAGTTTCATGACGCAAATTAAATAAAGGCAAGTTACTGTTATATGCCCTATACCTGGGCTCAACAGTTTCTGAGATATTTAACAATTATTGAAAATGTAGGTCAATATTTAAATTCAGTACCTGCTGTATGTATTTAAGTTATGTTTTAAGTTGTATTGTTTCATTAGCAAAACCATTACATTTAATGCTACATAATCAAAATCATATTTTTTTGGAAAAAAAATATTTTGCGCTATAATGCATAAATATATTCTTTCGCTGAAATAACAAGCAGTGTAAAAAATCACTAAAATGGACATCGCATACTCGGTAATTTTTGTTGACTTTAATAGGGTGTATATTAAGTAATTTTTCATTACCTACTCTTATAATCCAGCAATTATACAGCTGTAATAACTTATTATATTGTGGCTTATATTAATAAGCCACAATATATAAAGATATATTTTTAAATGTTTAAATTTTTACTTCCTCATTCAGATGTGGAAATCGATGTATTTTATAAAAGTAATTGGCGTTTAGGCAATTTGGTACACAACACTTAAGGCTTTACCGGAGTGTTAGTTTTATGCATGTAAATGAAATTCTTGGATTTTTTCCACATTTTTGAATTTGAAGCAGTTCTCGCGTGCTTAATTGATTAGTTGCATTTATCTCTAGCACGGAAGATGATTGCTTTCGCAAATTTATGGTTGGTTTTTGAAATAAGTGCAAAAAACTGAAAATTGTATTTCTCACGTTACGGCCGTAGCAATAAGTTTGAAAAATTGGCACTTATAGCAATTTGTAGAGTACATTTATTGTGAGCAAGGAAGGTCCGTTATGTTACAATAAAGGTCCAAATTAAGCAGTAAATTAATATCAAAATAATTAAAGTTAGGCAACTTCTTTTGCATCGCGTCTCAGATTGTAAGCGCAGGGACCTATGATTTACCATCCTAGCAGCCGGAGGTCGAAAGCAGATAATAAAGCCATTAACATTTTCGTGCTTATTCAGAAAATAGGACATCTGGTCTATTATCTACACTATCAATGTACTGGGTACAGATGATGCAGAACCACTTTTATTTTTGAAATAATTCCGAGTTGGTTGGTTGAGGTACGAATAATAGTATATCTTGCGCAAAAGAAATTATTGACTGAAAATTATCAGGTAATGTTTTCTTCGGTATTTATAATACTAACATAATCATTTAATGTTTCAACATCTATTTTGGGTCTTAGATTAGAAGGTTGTCCAGAATACACAAATATTAATATTTTATGACGTCGCGGCAACTACCCCGCTGCGTTGGGGTATCGGCCGAGAGTAACCCGTTATCGCAATTATTATCAGAACCTATATTATCGTAGAATTTGTTTGTCAAAATAAACTTCTTAATTGACCGCGAACCCCACAGCATTTCGTGAATTCAAATTTACGAACGAAAAATAGCAGCAAAGTAGATTTTACGTTGTCCCCAAGGACCGCTTACCATCATTTGCATTTTACGACTCAAACAATAAGTCCACCCTGCAGTGAGGGGCCGATGATTGACAGGTGTCGGGGCGAACAGCTAAAAAAAAAAAAAAACTAGGCAACCCATTTTAATTTACATCGGAAAAATATTCCGCTCCGGTAGACCCTTAAATACCATATTTATCACACTTACCTACTAATTATAACTGTTTACAATATAAAATCGAAATAATATACTAAAAAAAACTATAAACGTATTATAAAATAATAATAAAGAAACAGATATAAACCCAATAATGACAGACACGATATAATAAACAAAAGCCAAAAGCAATACGTCCATCTGTGCAACACGTCACCTAAATTCATTTTAAAATTCACGCCTCAAATGTTTACATACTACACCCGCAGAAGCGCTGTTATGGATAGATACTAGTATATTAGTTTCCCATCTAAATAAACTCTCTAATCTATGGGCAACACCCTAATAGGTGAGTAGGACATGGTGATTCACAGAATTGAGTAGCAAGATTCCCATACCTAACGTGTTCAGATTTTTTTTTTGTGGGAATATATCAAAATATTGTATACAATATACCACCAGCAACAGCTGACAATATGAAATAGTATATTATGACACTAGTGCATAATCAATCGTTACGAGTGCTTTAAAAGCTAATTATGCACTGTGTCATACGATATTTTTTAGTATAAATGCAGCAATAATTTTAATTAGACGAAATCAAATCAATAATTTCAATACATTTTATCGAGTGACATGTCTCTTTATTATGTCATTTGACATTTCCTGACATTTCACTGGACTCTTAAACGCTTGGGATTGGCTGCTACCAAGCAACCTTTATATAGACACATCGAAAAAAATCATAATTAGAGTAGGCTATGCGAATGGATTGTTACTTTAGCGACTTTCACATAATGACATTTATTCCTTGACATTTACTTTGAGGTTATAATAAAATGTCAAATAATAAATGTCATTATGTGGTAGTGGCTAAAGCAACGATCAAAAACATTTACATAGCCTACACCAATTATGTTTTTTTTTCGATGGCACGTTACACATGCCGTGCGATAAAGGCCCGATTATGCACGCTTATGGGTGTGTTTTGATTGGTTTATGATGCATGCATACTAAAATAGTATATTAAAGTATGAGTGGATAATAGGGTCATTAAAACACGCTCGATTTTTCAAGCTTCGCCGTCGTGCAATATAGAAAGTGTTTTAATGACAGTTATCCACGAATACTTTATACTATTTTTTTATTGGTGTATTTTAAAAGCATGTTTTATTGGTTTCAATACTAAAAATAGAAATACGAATTAATCATCTAAAATTTTTGTGATCAGATGTGACATTAGTAGACCATTGGCTAGACAGTCTGTCACAACAGTCATTGAGTTATTGGTGTATGTATCTGATTTTAAAAACCGATGATGTAATCTTTCATATAATATCAATTGCACATTTCACATTCATTTAAAGTGAGTTTTTTCTGTAGTAATACCATAAGAGCTTTGAATTTATCGATAATTTCACGAATGCTTGTTGCATAGCGACGAAGACGAGTGTCAATTTGACAAGCATTTTAATCACGACAGCCCGTAGGGCTGGAGCGGTTTAATTGTCAAATTGACACGGGTCGAAGTCGTTATGCAGGAAGTATGACGTGGTCCGCTTCTAATGCTTGATCTATTTTCATTGCATTCGCCCGCAGGGTGCATTCCAACAATATACCATGACCGCCTATTATAGGCATTTTTTTGGTTTTTTATATTGGCATTTGTCGACGTTTTCATGTTTATTTTAACATTAGATGTAATGGTTTTATAATGAAACAATACGAAACTAACTTAAATAGGTACAGCAAGTACTCAATTTAAATACTGATCTACAGTTTCATGAATTGTTAAATATCTCAGAAACTGTTAAATCTAAGTACAGGAAATATAACAGTAAAACTGACCTTTATTTAATCTGTGTCTGTCATCGAAATGCGCAATAATATACATGGTGTTCCGTTTAAATTTTGATAACTTTGGTGTGTAACTTACCTTTGGCACGCCCTGTATAACAATTACCATTTTTTTTGTATATCGACCAAGGCGAATGTGGTGCCATACCAGGTATATGTAAACAATAGTGGTTATTGCAAACTACCATCTATAAGTAATCAGTGATATTACAGAAATCGTATAGCTCATGCACTTAATTGATACAACTTGCCTTATAATTTTTACGTGTCATTTCTATTTACAATGTGGCCGCGTGCGTCTGCACTATAGCAAAACACACACAGGTGTCCGTGTGTTAGAACGGTAAACAAGTAGACGCAATGTTCTGGATTACAACAGAGCTAGTATTACGCATATCCCTATGATGCACTTGCATTTGTCAAAAAAATCCACATTTATCGTCTATTTACCGTTCTGATACACGGACAGCTCTGTGTTTCACTTGCATTACTGGTATCGCTATAATGCAGACGCACGCGGCCACATTGTATACATATAGACTTTTAGAATTTGAGACATGTCTAAAGTCGCTAAATTTGACAGAAATTATTCATTGGCGTAACTACCAACACAGCAAAATCATGAATAATTTTTTGTATAAACATAATATATTATTTTATTACATACTTTCGACCAGTTCTTTATGAATCAACGTCTGAAATATAGGAGTCTGTACTTAATTTTAGAAAAGCATGTTCATTAACTAAATGTATATCTCATGCTTACTACTGTTCTGATAAATTAAAGACTGGTATTTACAGAACAGCTACAAAATCTAGGCAAATGCAATTGCAATTGCAAAGCGTTGAAAAAGAGGCGTAACAGAACACAACAAAAAATGAATTACAGCGTGTGTTTGACGATATGAAGGGAAAAGTAATTTTTTAATTAGTTGATATCAAACACTTTATTTATATTACTAACGTTTTATTTACCTTATTTACTTATAGAACAGTAAAATTTACCGCAAAAGCCTGTTCTTTAATAAATATTAATATTTTAAATCAAATGATAGAAAGTTTTGTGTTGACATTAATCAAAAGTTGCTGATACGCCTATGAAATTTTCAAGTTGTCAATATTCCAAATTGAAAATGTCGAGAGGAGCCGGGTTGCCATTCTCTGAAAGGCGGTGAAATTTTTCTCGGAGAATTGGGTTCACAGCGACCTACCATTCGCTGTTGGGAGCAAGTGATTAATAGCGCGGCATTATAAAAGGCGGTATAATGCTGTCACAAGGCCACTGTCACTGCACAGCGAGAGTTGCAGTGACTTCTTGAGCTGTATCGTTTGTATGACTATCAATACAAGCGATACAGCTTAAGAAGTCACTACAACTAGCACCCACCACAGATAAAAAACTATTTCGAAATATTCTCAAACAAAGTTTCTCCAACTTGTCAAACAAAATATAATAATATAAGACGGGCTTTTAAGTGTGTAAAGTCTTGTTTGGTTCAGTTCTAGCTCAAAGTCGAACCGTAATAGATTGATTCAAACATGGAGGAAGGACAAATCATGGTATACAACAGGTTTATATCCAATTAATTTCAGGAAATGGCTGTACAGTTGGAAAAAGGTCTTGCTACAAATCCTCTAGAAATGGAATGGTTAAATAAACCCGTGTCGAGTAGTACACCAACAAGTTCTACTATAAAAAATACAGACTATGAAAGTCTAGTTCTAATGAAAATGAGGCAAGCTGAGGAAAGGAAACGATTGATACAACAAATGATGGCTGAAGATAATGAAACTAATTAAGATATATTTTATGAGAATCTTTATTTTTTTTGTAAAGTACTTTTAGAAAATATGAATACAACAAGTTTGAATGTGAAATGCTTTTTTTTCAAAAATAAAAAAGGCGAATCTGTTATTAAAAACTAAGGCACACTTTACTAAAATCTTTACTGATTTAATTGTAAATGGTTGAAGAAAGTAAGATTTCATTCTGTTAAGTCTTTCAATAAACCCTGTAAAAGTGACACACAACATCGTTTGTAAATTTGTCTAAGGTTGACGTAAAGTTATGTATGACGTCATCCACCACTGATGGATTTTATCAGTTTTGAATAAAAAAACGGGTTTATAGTAGTTGAGTACTGAAACGAATCGTGGTTTATTTTTAAAACTGCTTTTATAATAAGTATATAGTTTGGTTATATGCTACATTTATTAATAATTTTTGATATTTATGGTTTGTTAATTATTTGCGCCATTTATTAAAAAATTGCTACACTAGAAGTTCTTCATGCCCCCTCATTGCAAGGCGCTCCTCCAGGAAAGTGCCCTGGTGGAGTAAGGAACTTGCGGAACTGAGGGGACAAGTTAGGAAGAAATATAATAGGGTCAAACGATCAGGAGAGTGGGAAGAGTACAGCGCCGCTCTGACTGGTTACAACAAGAAGCTGAGGGAGGCGAAAAGGAGGTCGTGGAGGGGGCACTGTGAGGGGATTGAAAACACCCAGCACAGCGCCAGACTCCACAAAATCCTTGCCAAGGAACCTCAAGCATCTATCAGTACTCTCAAAAACCATTGGGGAGAATATACCACAACAGGGAAGGAGACCATAAATGAACTATTTAGGGTACACTTCCCTGGCTCTGAGATCGTGGATCAATCGAGGAACATCTGGGAGGAGCGTCGGAAGAGGAGGGTGTCCAGCGCCGAGTGGCAGAGTTCCAGAAGGATGGTTGACTATGATAAAGTCAGGTGGGCTATTGACTCATTTGAACCTTATAAATCGCCGGGCCCAGACGGCATTTATCCGATTATGCTGCAGAAGGGAGCGGAACTACTGTATGCGATACTGTGTAACATCTTTAGATGTAGCTTGGCTTTTGGCTATATACCAAAAGCGTGGAGGTTCACTAGGGTAGCATTCATACCGAAGCCTGGGAAGGCAGGACAGGCTACGGCGAAGGCCCTAAGACCAATCAGCTTAATGTCCTTCACTATGAAGGCATTGGAAAAACTGGTGGACAGGTATATTAGGGATGATGTACTGGTGCTTTCACCTCTACACCATGACCAGTATGCCTACCGGACAGGAGTTTCGACAGAAACAGCACTTCACGAACTAGTCAGTTTAGTGGAGGCCACACTACAAAACAAGGAAGTGATGCTGGGGGTCTTCATCGATATTGAGGGGGCATTCAGTAACACGGGTTTTGATTCAATTACCAGAGCTCTCATAGGCAGAGGTGTGGACGGCACTTGTATCGCCTGGATAGACTCTATGCTTAGGGAGAGAGTGGTGGAAGCCTCGGTCGCAGGCGAGACTCTAGCGGCTCGGGTGGCTAGAGGGTGTCCGCAGGGTGGGGTGCTGTCCCCACTCCTATGGTGTCTAGTCGTAGATGGGCTACTAGAGGTGCTTAACGATCACGGTCACAGGGTACTGGCCTACGCAGATGACCTGGTCATTATAGCGCGGGGCAGGTACAACACCACGGTCAGAGATCGACTGCAAGGGGCTCTGAACATGGTTAGTAGATGGACGGAGTTGGCAGGCCTGAGTATCAGTGCTGATAAGACCAACATCGTGGCCTTTACGCGCCGACGAAAGCAGGATGGCCTAAATCCGCTTACGTTGAAGGGGGTTACCATAGAGATGGTGGGGGAGGTAAAGTACCTTGGAGTAACATTAGACTCCAAACTTACCTGGAACCAACATTTGGACAGAATTACCAAAAAAGCGGTGACATTGTTAACGCTGGTAAGACGCACATATGGAAAGAAATGGGGGCTAAAACCAGACATGCTGAGTTGGATATACAGCATGGTGGTTAAGCCAGTAATGACGTATGCAGCTTTGGTATGGTGGACAAAGACGCAACAAAGGAACGCTGTTCAGAGGCTGAGCAAGGTGCAAAGACTTGCCTGCCTAGGAATAACGGGAGCAATGCGATCGACACCGACTGCAGTCATGGAGGCACTCCTGGACTTGCCACCGTTGCACCTGGTCATACAGGGGAGGCAAGGATGGGGGCATACAGGCTGCAACACACAGCGACTCCGAAAAGGGTCAACACAAATCATATGTCGATAACTGAGCATGTGGGAAAGGGGTGTTGGAAATGCGGACCGACCACATGCCGGTAAGGCATAGGTATGGGAATCCCTTCACGGTGTCTATAGCGGACGGACGGGAGGAGGCTGCCAGGTATGCACTGAGAATCAAAGAGCAAGACTTAGTCTGGTACACGGACGGATCTAAGACGGCTAATGGTACCGGAGCAGGGATATGCTCTCAGAATGAGGGCCACAGTTACGCACTGGGGGAGTATGCTTCGGTGTTTCAGGCGGAAGTATATGCTATTCTCCAATGCGCACACACAATGAATGTGAAAGCGGTGACCAACAGACGAATTCACATCATGTCTGATAGCCAAGCGGCATTGAAGGCGTTACTAAGCCGGAAGGTGTCGTCGAGGCTGGTGACGGAATGCCTCGACGAACTGGTGAAACTGTCGAACCCGGAACAAGGTTTGGTTGACTTGGATACCGGGCCATCAGGGGATTGAGGGCAACGCAAGGGCTGACGAACTCGCGAAGAGAGGGTCAGAGATGGAAATGTACGGCCCAGAACCTTTCTTCGGGGTCACAAGGCAAACGGCCCGGAGACATATAGGAGACTGGGTTCGTACAAAACAGCAGGAATACTGGGGAGCCTTACCCGGTATAGTACATGGCAAAACCTTTATAGGGAACCCATGCAGGAAAAGAGGTAGAGAACTACTACATCTTAGTAGGAAACAGCTCTGCATGGTAACGGGACTAATGACCGGACATGCTGCGGTGAAAGAACACCTACAAAGAATCGGAGTGTTTGACGGGGTCACAAAGTGTAGACTTTGTGGGATAGAACCGGAGACAGCCGATCATATACTACGCGACTGCAAGGCACTAGATCGCAGAAGGCAGAATCTGTTTGGGATAACGAAAGGAGACCCAGAGATATACCTTACCCACTCGGTTAGGGACCTGTACAGGTTAGTGGAGGGGACTACCGTGCTAGAGTGGGTGACTTGAACAAACAGATGCGGCACAATAAGCCTGATGGCTGCGGTGCCTACCGGTGGCTATAGGTCGGACGGGTCTGGGGAAAAAAAAAAAAGAAGTTCTTCATTGAAGTTTTTAACGTCATGCGACAGGTTTACGTAAATTGACCACATGACTGATTTTTGATGCAAGATTTTTGTTTATTTATAACTGATTAATGTAATTTTATTGTTGTAATCTATTCTATGCCTATTACTTAACGTGAGTAGTTTATGAGTGTGATTTGTATTTTTCGTAATATACGTATACATGAAGATACTTACAAACCTATATAAACTTTAAGATTTTCTCTGCTAGCACTTTTTTAATTCCAAATATGTCATTACCTCGGTAACAGTATGATAGAATTGCTTTTTATCAATCATAATTCTAATTTTAAAAAAACTTGCATCAAAATTGTACACAAATTCGACCACCAGTATTGCTCAACGAGCACAAACATAATATGTACTACTACGTGACTACTACAAAACTTTTCCTCCAACTATAGGGGACCACTCGCCACTTGGGCAATAATAGTAATCTTCTCAATCTAAGTATGTACTATACTGTTATATTAGACTGCATCACAATTGCCTATTTTATGAGCTACTTTAAAGTACTTTAAAGAAACTTAAAAAACCGAAAAATGGATTCTTATGTGAGTGTCAAAATCAGCTCAAAACTTTGCTGTATTATACTGCCGTCCTAAGAAAGAAGGCAGTATCTCCACAATTGTTAGTTTCGAGATAAAGCAGATTTTTGTAAACAGAGCAGAGCCACCATGAAAATATTCATGAATTTTCAAATTGATTTAACTGTGTTGTGGTTCTTCTGCTTACTATCAAATACTTTTATTTTTTATCGCGTATTTCTACAATTCATAATTAAAATGGCGGTTACTACTTTTAATCTAAGCATAGTATTAGAAGAAGTAAGAACGAAAAAGCAGTAAATCCTGTTAGTTGGTGGTTACTGCTTTTTAGTGTAGTGGTTCTATAGAGTTTGCAGTGACGACAAGAAAACCCATAGATCTTTATTAAGTTTATTTAAAGACCTTTTTAGTGATTACTCCAAAATAGTCGCAACATGTGAGCCAATATGCATTATACATAGTTAAAAAGCATTTTTTTACCAAACATCTTTTATTCTAACAGAACAAAAACACGCATTAAATATCATCATACTGCGAAGTTAAATCGGTGGCTGCATCATTGACGGGAAGGCTCTGCCAAAATTGTCTTCGATTATCTGGTATTAATGTTGACAAATTTTGTAAAATGGCTTGCTTCCTTTCTTTCTTGATTCCTTTTGCTTTTGAAAAGACCGAAGGTGTTGTTAAGTCGCCTTTGACAACTTTCATTTTCAAAAAATTTAATTCTTTCGTTTCATTCGAACCAGAACTTGTTTTGTAAAATAAATTTAAGTTACCTCGCTTAGCAACAACTTCAATCATGTCTTTTAAGTAGGGCCGAGGTGTCGTATGGTTGAGTTTGTAGATTGACGAGTTGTCAGGCCAAAGAAAAAAATCTTCTAGCTTCATTTCTTTAACTTCTACCTTTCGAGAATTGGCAGACCGGACACAAGATACAAAATCAGCGAAGTCATACACCTTTTTCATTCGCTGCAAAGACTGTTCCACTTGATGGTGGAAACTGTCTGCAGACATGAACGTATGCCCAGGTTCAAAATATCTGAATTATATTATAATATATAATTATATTGTTTTGGCTGCAATTTCATTTGAATTAATAATGTATACTAAGTATGAGAACAGAGCCCAATTCTTGTTTTGGGCTGCATAGTTGTCAAGCCAAATGATTATATTCTCTACATCACGCATATGCAACATAAATGCGTGAAATTATTAGATCTTCCCTTTTCCTCCCTGAAATGCACTCATGCCACAGGCACTATTATTCTTTGGTTGAACAATACTTTTTTGAACATGTCAATTCTGGGCAACATAATCACCTTCTCCAAGTCAGCTGAAACGCATACTGTGCTTGCTGGAAAATTGTACTCTGCATCAATTCTGTATTTTTCGCGGCTTTCCTTGGCCTTTTTGATGTGCTCTTTCCAGAAGTTACAGTCACTGCAGTCCTCCAAATAACGAGTGCGCCGTATGTGCAGGATTCTGGAGCTTAAAACTCTCACATAATTCACATTCCTCATGACCCAATAACGCAAAAGAAATATTGCCATCTTTAGATACGCATATTCTGTACAATTCATATGTGCACTTTATGTTTGGGAGAGTTGTAATGAAATCTCTATGCATGCTTCGAATGGTAATATCACTCGGAAGATACCTTTTATGTGGAGCATGTTCTCTCCGATAATGCGACACACAAGGGTTAAATGATTCAACATGTTTTTTTTATACTTTCCCGGTCTATTCGTGGTGTTTTTGTATGTTTCCCTCGTTTGTCACCTGAAGGTGCGATATTCATTGGGTCTTGTTTCGACAACACATTTGTGATGACTCTGTCGTTCTTTGGATCATATCCTAGAGTGCTCAGAAAAAATGTTTTACACACTTCGTGCTTTGTACCCCCACTTTTAAAAAAATACTTGAATGTCCGTTTTCGAGCACTTTCCGCACTACCGCGCCTTCTCTTCACATCGTGCACGTCGACATTTGATGAAACAAAAATTCTTCTTTCCTGCCAATTCATCGACCAGTACTGCGTGTTTATTGAAGTGCAATGGTTCTTGTTGAACAATGGTTTACATTGCCTATGGCACACAATGTACTCAGGTCGAATGTAGTGTTTCTCTCGTTGCTTCCGAGCCTGTTCTTCTTTTCTTTCTAGCCTCGTTTTATCATATCTTTTCCTCTTTCTCAATTCTCCCGTTTTAGTAAAATTTCCATCATGATTTTCTACAGAAGACACGGCAGTACTTGTTGAAGCTACGACATCGACTGGAGCAGCTGTTGTAATGCTTATATCGATAGATGTCCAATTAGCGACATTTGAATTGGCACGTGATTCTGATCCAGAGCTTTCTCCTGAATTAGACATCAGATAGTCAGGGTCTTTCAGTGAGTCATCTCAATCACATTGAAAATTCCTCAAAGTGGGTGTAGCACGCAATTATATATATATATAATTTTTCATATAGTTTAGGTCCGGTTTCTTCAATTTCATGTTTACTACAATCATAAATTGGATCCATGGTTTCCATTGTCTGCAGCATTTGTAATATTTTCTTGCCACAGGATCCCATTTTTTAAATATCTGACCAACTGTAAACAAATAATAGAGACTCATTATTATAAATTATTATAGTCAAAGTAGGTTATGACAATGTACTTTAGTTTTTGCCACTCTACTTTAATCATCACGTATAATTTATGGGTAAGCTTAAATGCACTAATCGTTTATAAGTACCCTCGTATATGACAACAATGCTATTAACGATAATAGAATGAAATATGATACGTACCTAATCAGTAAAAACCTTTTTGATAGAATATACACAACACCACAACACTGACTGATTGTGAGCGAACAGACGCGTCAATTGACATGAATCAACAAGTTCCATTTTAAAACGACAAACGCGCAATTGATGTGACGGGTCATCTCCCGACAAGGTTGCTAGACTAAAAAGCAGTATCTCTGTGGGAGATACCGCTTTTAAAGTTTGTAGAAGGTTCTTACTGCATTTTAGCTTAGGAATGTTCAATATCAAATGGATTTACTACAATTTTGATGGTCTACCAGGCCATTGATTATGCACTTACGACGTTCTAGCTTTGTAAGGTAATGTATAATGATATAAGGAACAAATAAAAAAGGGTAAACCGAAAATGACAAAAATTGGAGATACTGCCTTCTTGCTTAGGACGGCAGTATAGTGAGCACCATTTTCGGTATGCGGCATAAGTATAGTTTCGTACTGAAATTTAGATTTATTAGGTAAAGGCGAGTTTCCAGCATTTGCAGCTAATTTTTTTATAACTTGTTCCGCATTCATTTTGCGATTATGAGAGACATTTCTAACAAGTTACTTGACTTTTGTTCAAATAACAAACTACTATCAACATACCCAGCTGCAGTGTTACATAAACAGCTACATATTTTGTTTCGTCCAATTTGTTCAACTGTTTAGATTACAAGTATTAGTATAAAACGATAAATTGATAAAGTAACTAATTTGACAGCACAACATTTTATAGAAAAGAAACACGTAAAAACCAAGTAAAGTTTTGACTAATAAATAGGCCTTAGATTAATAGTAAACCCTAATATTTATTAAATAATTAATAATTTTTGTTATGGCAACTGAAAATTTTATTAGCTTTCTTTGATTTGGCCTCCTGCTTTATATAGTGAAACTTACAATCATGCGCCATAAAAATACCTTATTCCATTTGCATTGTTGCAGGGGAAGTTTCGAATATTATTGCATGCATCTTGTTGCACAATTGCTGAACTTTATAGTAGTACGCACATTTAAGTACCTTCGGCATCCTATTATTGAGCTTTTACTAAATAAATACCATACATGTTTCAATTACATTATGTTTCTAGCTACTTTGTGTTTTATAAAAAAACTACATGTATATATCCAGGTTATGATCATAGATAAAATTACTGGACTCGGTCAAGAGGAGCAAGTTTCAGTGCAGTGTGGAGAACAACGTGGAGGGGCTAAGCAGTCGTATCAAGGCGAGCGCTTAGTAACGTTTACTTACTCGCATCATTTATGTTCGTAACTTTCATGAGTGAGCATTATCGATACAGATGCAGGATTCTTCACACAAAATAATGACAAATAGTAAAGGTGGGCCAGTTAAAATGATGCACTAGAATTACGGCCAAGCTAAATAAAAATTTTAAAATCCAACCAGGTAGACCTATAGAGGTCGATGAGGAGCACATTTTAATAACAATGTAAATTTTATAGCATTCATGATGACGTCACGCCGAAATCAATTAGCATTTTATTAAATAGCACATTTATGTTTTATGTCACTGTATTGTAAGAAGATGGCATTTCTAACACATCACAATCACTTATTAAATATTTTATCCAACTATGGTTTGCAATTACAAAGAATGAAATTTGATTATTTAAATTTCGCGGTAAGTTTCAAGCTTAGTTTACTGATATTTTACACATATTGTGTCATTTGTCAGATTTGACTTAAATCACTATTCTGCCATTTCCTTATCTTAAAGTGTAACTTGCTTAATTTCAGGCATGAAGTAAGTGTAATGAAATCTAGAAAAGCTACAAAATGAATAATTAATTTTGAATGTTTATTAGTTGCCAAGTGACATTTAACGACATATGTATATCCATATATCAGGCCGGTTTCACTATATAGATTACCATTGCTTTTACCAATATTTTTAATGCGAACGTCCCCACAAGAGGCACTACAATGCAATAATGCTGTTCAAATGTTAACTTGTTTAATTTTGGTTTAATTGGGATTTGTCAATTTATTGTCAATATATAATTACGTTAAGCATTGTATTCAATATTATTGATATTTTCGAGTTCTTTTCTTTCTTGTCCACGTTACATTATTAAAAATTGTTTTGCAGTAAAATATGGTAGCGGACATTAAGCATATTTTCGCGAGTAACCGTTGGACCGATCTCGGTAACAGTTATGACGTCACCAGTTACAGCTGGATTATCCAATAAACAAATTTTGACACGAAAATGAGAACGGTTACCCAGTAACAGAAAACATAAAATTCAAAACATTTTGACGTTTGTAGACTGGTAGGTACGTGATTTAATTGACAGCAACAAGTATAACAAAAGTAGGATAAAATTATTGTTTAGTGCTAGATAAATAATAAATAACACATGTTTAATTTAAGCAAATATTGAATATACTCCCTTGCTGCATCGGCATCGAAAGAACATTGTAGAAAATGAAAATTAAAGTTTATTAATGTTATTTAATCATCACCATTTAGTAACATTTCTGCCGTTTCCATGTCTGTTTGCGCCATATTATAATCTATACCTCCATCGTTCAATATTATTTGCATTGTTTCGTGTTTAGCTTCATCACTAGCCGTCATTTTCATCTGGTTTGGTTTTATAACGTTTTCCACTCGGACATTTAGAACGCACTAAAAGTGCACTAACTCGGTGTTGGCTGTTCCACTGGTCTTAGCACTCGCTGCAAGCAAAAATCATACGTGTTCCACTGGTAAATTTCGTGCTGCTTACGTAGAAGTGACGACATGTGAGCGTCACTACATTTGACCTTCAGTGCGAAAAACTGGACCTCTCAAAATTGACGGGGCCACTTGTAGTGCAATCTGAAATTATTACAAGTTATTCAGTTTATTGTACTTTCGATAAGCATACAATGGGCAAGTGGGTATATAAATGCATACAGTCAATATTTTATCGGGTAATCGTTATGGCCGAAAATATTCTGCAAATTACTATTAAATTTTGAAACATACTACTTTATGATATTCTCAGATACAGATAATGATACGAATTGTTCCTAATCATCATCCATGAAATACGTTGTTGCGTATTTTATACAAAATATCTTGTCCACTAAAAGACCATTTTCAGAAATGAATAATCATTGTACGTAATAGTTTCTGGCGTAATTCTTCATCTACTTTTCCTTTATACGTATTACAAAGTATTTACTTTTATAAAGATTTTCTTTTTTTTTGCGATGAGCAGTTCATCTCGACAAAGCATTAAAGCCCTAACGCCAGTTTTATCGACATACCTATGTTACACGTATTGCACTAGCTCTGAGCGAGGGCAGAATCAGTGATTACGTCATATGACGCTACTCTAGGGCAGTGTCGGTGCAACACGAGTTCCCCCAGTGGAAAACGCTATTAGGTTATACCGCTGATAACATACCTCTCGATGACGGTAACAAACGTTGTTCAACGGTTACAAACTGTGACTACCCTGACTAATAGCGTTTTCCACTGGGGGAACTCGGGTTGCACCGACACTGCCCTAGAGTAGCGTCATATGACGTAACCACTGATTCTGCCCTCGCTCAGAGCTAGTGTAATACGTGTAATATAGGTATGTCGATAAAACTGGCGCTTCAATGCTTTGTTGGGATGAACTGCTCATCGCAAAAAAATGAAAATCTATAAAAGTAAATAGTAATACGTATGAAGTAAAAGTAGATGAAAAATTACACCAGAAACTTGTTTAATTATTATTCATTTCGGAAAGTGGTCTTTTAGTGGACAAGATATTTTGTATAAAATACGCAACAACGTATTTCATGGATGATGATTAGGAACAATTCGTATCATTATCTGTATCTGAGAATAACATAAAGTAGTATGTTTCAAAATTTAACAGTAATTTGCAGAATATTTTCGGCCATAACGATTACCCGATAAAATATTGACCGTATGCATGTATATACCCACTTGCCCATTGTATGCTTATCAAAAGTACAATAAACTGAATAACTTGTAATAACTTCAGATTGCACTATAAGTGGCCCCGTCAATTTTGAGAGGTCCAGTTTTTCGCACTCAAGGTCAAATGTAGTGACGCTCGCATGTCGTCACTTCTACGTAAGCAGCACGAAATTTACCAGTGGAACACGTATGATTTTTTGCTTGCAGCGAGTGCTAAGACCAGTGGAACAGCCAACACCGAGTTAGTGCACTTTTAGTGCGCTCTAAATGACCGAGTGGAAAACGCTACAATATATCTCGCCAAAACGTTCCGGTCACGTTACCGCTGAAGACCGTTGATAACACTGTCTCTCGCGAAAAAATACTTATTGTACGGACTTAAACGGATTATGCTAAAAAATTACTAAAAGGTAAGATTTTTAAAAGTTAAACATTGTTTGTGTATTAATTAAAAACGTTAATAAATAATATATTTTTTACAAACCCATAATAAAGTTTTTTTTTGTGTACCTATTTAGTGCATTTTGACAATGAAATACTGCGTGACAGTAGTTCATCTAATATATACCTAACACAATGCAATGCATTACGTTCAATGCAACTAGATGTAAGTACAACATCATATGGACTTAGAAAAATGTGACTCCAAAATTTACAAAAACCAACTATTTTACGCATTATTATGATAATAATTTAGAATTGTAGTATGATTTGTCTATTTCAGATCAAGCAAAAACTTTTACAAAGAATATTTTTTTCCATACATCCATAATACAATAGTTTTTCCTATTGGGACACCTATCCGGCAACACACTGTATAGTCGATTATGCTCTTTAACGAAAATATTACT
The DNA here is from genome assembly GCA_023690525.1 of Holotrichia oblita. Lineage (NCBI taxonomy): Eukaryota > Metazoa > Arthropoda > Insecta > Coleoptera > Scarabaeidae > Holotrichia > Holotrichia oblita. Next base: position 124,495,622 of record CM043015.1, on the reverse strand, counting down.
AGATTTCTAGTGCTTCCGGTTATACCGAAAGTCGCCATATACTTTATTATTTTTAATGGAACACCCTGTATATTTTTAGACATTTGGATTCACCTATTTTTACGCTTTATGAATATCTTCACTTTTTGCAATTTGATTCGTGCGTTTTGTACTTATTCGATTTTTTCTGAAAAAAAATGCTCTAGCAGACATTTATTCAAAAAATCCGAAGACACTCGATTTTTCGGATAAGTATCGATGAGTTGTGTGTATTTTCTAAAAAATCTAATTATCTCCTAAACTATTAATTTTAGGTATAGTACATGTGGGATATAAAGGATGTAGAATTGGATCCCGAAGTAATAAAATATGGAGGGTACCATTTGAAAAAATGAAGTTATGGTTCTTCAAAATTTCGAAGAGTTAACGTGCCATAGTAAAGTAACCACGCAATGTACACAGCCGTTTTCGGCTCCAAAATATACTCCAACATCCCAGCAAACAAAAAGTCGTCATCAGGTCGTCAAATTTCGTATTTTGAAGACCAAAAGACGTCCTTCAAAGACGTCCTCAAGAAGAATGTATGACGTACTTATGTTACATCCTCACGACGTCATTGTAAGACGTCTATACACGTCTGTGAGGACGTCTGTACACGTCTTTGAAGACGTATATACACGTCTTTACAGACGTATATACACGTCTTTGAGGGACATCTATACACTTCTTTGAGGACGTCTATACACGTCTTTGAGGACGTCTATACACGTCTCCAAAGACGTGTGTATACGCCTCCAAGGACGTCTATGCACGTCTTCGAAGACGTGTGTATTACGTTTACTTAGCTTTTATTTCTGCAAATGTAAATCCAGTTTAGGCCAAGAAAACAACAAATATTATAAATCAATTTCGATGTATTTTAAAATAAAATACATTCATAGTCGACTTATTGTCCTAAAGTGATTTTATATCCGACGAAACAAAAGATAAATAGATATAATATACACGTCTTCCAATGAACGTTTGAAGTGATTTATTCGACAATTTAATAAATATTATTAATAGACAACGTCTTAAAGACGTTATATTTAGACTATTATAAAATGAGTCAAAAATGACCAGCACAGTAGGTCTTCAAGACATCATATATTGACGATGACTTATTTCGTCAAAAATTAACAATATACGTCTTGAAAATTGACGATGACATAGTTGGTCGAATATGACTAATATACGACGTCCTCAAGACGTACCCGACGTCTGTCTGTTTGCTGGGAAGTTGTTTAAGTATATTACGAATTTTAAATTGATATCCGAAAAATCGAGTGTTCTCTGATTTTTTAAATAAATGTCTGCTAGAGCAATTTTTTTCAGAAAAATATTGAATAATTACAAAACGCACGAATCAAATTGCAAAAAGTAAAGATATTCATAAAGCGTAAAAATACGTGAATCCAAATGTGTAAAAATATACAGGGTGTTCCATTCAAAATAATAAAGTAGATGGCGACTTCCGGTATAACCGAAAGCGCTAGAAATCTAATGTTTTCTTTCAAGAGAACATAATCGACTATATATTTATTATAAATTTTCAAATTTATATTTTGACAAGAACGCCATAAACTTCTAAGAACAGTCTAGCTGAGACACCCTGTATTTAATCAAATTAGAACATTTCATAAAGTAATATTATGTTTAATGTACAAAACTCTTCGACTGGCATGGGTTGCCGATATTTGAATGTATCATTTAGCAACTAACAAATTTTAGTTAGGTCTTTTAAGAGTCATATACATACTAACAAATATTCAATAAAAAGCAAAGGAATTGATATAAATTTAATGATAAAAAATACAAAATATAGTATTAATAGCAGTAACAAGCAAGCTTCTTATTAAATCCACATGAATACAAATTGTTTTTATACCACGTTAATCCTCTTAAAACTGTATTATGTTCTACATTTTCATAACACTTTGAAAGTTGATCATTTTGACAATTATATATTAATACATTTGATATACTACCAGTTACGCCTAATAATTGAATGATTAAAACATACCTTATAAATGCTACCATCAAAACAATGTGTACTACAAAGAACATCTGTTGGTTGTTTAATATCTAATAAATATATATCGCCTGCTTCACTTCCCACTACCATACAATCTCTATTTAGTGGACTCCAAGCTATACTTGTTAAAGATGAAAATTCATTGTTGTATATCACTAGAAAAAATACCTATTGTATTTTCATTGTTAACCATTTAAGTATAATATTACCAGTTGCTGGTACATCCATACGTATATCCCATACACAAGCTTTTCTATCAGCTGATGCTGATACAAATAGATTTTCATCTGATTTATTAGCATCAATAGATAATATAGTATCGGTATGATAGCTCCTAAAAGCATGTTGTTCATTAAGCATATTATAATAGAAACAAAGTACTTTAAGTTACTTAAATATAGTATTAGATTGAATGGATGATCCATGAGTGATATCATATAGATTTATATAAGTTTCCGTACAACTTGCAATTTTTGTATTATTCCACACTGTTAATTCTACAATTCTATCATCTTTATCATAATTATATCTGCATTCCATTGATTGCCGCTCGTCTTTAGGTAGACTTAATAATTTTAAATTTCCACTATCCTCTGCTAACAACATCTAAGTAACGTTACAGAATATAATTAATAGTTGATCTTTAGGTATTATATCAAAAAAGGCAACTTACGCATTGATCCAGAATGAATTTTGCATCAGTTATGGTTGAATTACTGGTGAAATAAGAGTTATATTCATTGTCTTTTGTAAAACTATAATCTTTGTAATGAAATATTGTACCTTGCCAATAAGTACTAGCCACATTTGAACTTCCCAAAATTATTTCACCTGCAATTTTAAATTATTGTGTCGCAAGAACGATATATGTGGTATATTATTAAACCATTTAAATTTGCTTCTATAAAGAATAGAAAATCATGTAGAACAGGAATTTGAGATTGTTTCATTGCTCTTTCTAATGGGCGATTTGGTGGGTAAACGATACTAACTTCCATTTGTTATAGCAAATTAATTCAAAATATTGCTTATATTACGCCGCTATGGCATATATTATACCCACGTGTGTGTGTTTATCAACCACTTTATTTCTCGTCAGTTCTACCAATGTAAAAAGTAAAAGTCCCTATCTGAATATTGAATTCAAATTTTCCCAAGTTAGTATCCAGCTCCCATTGAAATAAGCAAATGTATACAGGGTGATTGGTGAAAATGGCGTATTAAAAGTATTATATAAACGGAACGAAATTTTAAAACAGAACTTTGCAGTTGGATATAAGTTGAATGATTATACATACTTTATTAACGTGAGGCATATTAATATTTTCAACGTAAATAAAAACTATGCATTGAAAAAATTTGACATTAATGACATATGTAATGACAAGAAAATTTATTCATTCATTGTTTTAGGAAAATACTTAATTACACAACTAAAATTTAGCCAAAATCGCAATAAGACGTGTCCCGTTTTCTCTGGCGAGGACTGTATCATCTGAAAATATTTTTGAATAAATAGGTATTACTTCGATTTTTTAAATAACGTGCTATAAAATAAAGTACAAATTTAGCTTCTACGATAAATTTGGCACACATTTCATGTATCCTTTCCTATACCTAAATAATATTCCTTCTGAGTTATTCGCAATTAAAGAAAAAATTTGACAGCTACCGATCCTACTTTATAGAATGCTTTATAGTTATATTATGTCACGTAGGAGTAAAAGAGACGAATGAAGTTTTGCATACGCACATCTGAAATTGTGTAGTTATACGACATTTGAAGTTCTTCTCTGTAACATTTAAAAACTTAGTTGCTTATAAATAAGTTTTAATCTTCGGAAAGTAGATTTTGTTTTAATGGAAAGGTGTATATTTTATTAGATATTCTGATTCTACAAAATATTCTCTTTTAATCCGTATTAGGTGTTCTTATACCTAAAATAGAAGATGAATAAGTTATAACAATTTAATCAACCTCCGTATCCAAAATGCTCAGATATGTCAATTTACTAAAGCAAGGGTGCTTAGCCCATTTGTTTTACATATTTACTTGCCACTTTTGACGTCTGTCAAATCGTATTATTGTACACTAGACCTTATATTCACTTCCGATGCATACCTAATCTCATCTATCAACTTTGAGCCTGCGGTCGGATTGAGTGATTACTTAATAGTCATACTGGCCACCTCGCAGATGCTATCAAACCTCAATAAAGATAAAAAAAACAAAGCAGAAAAACTTGAACATAGCCAACAGACATAGACAAAAACATAGGAAATATATAACAGCTACCTACGAAAACATTAATGAGTCGTGGAACAGTCTACTGGAAGAAATAAATAACTGAATCCTCTATTATGTGTCGGAACGTACCATAATTAAAACATCGAAAACCAAACCATGGATATCTCGCGCTTTAAGTATAAAAATCAACAATAAGAGAAAGAGCTTTCATCGATACAAAGCATCCAACTCCGAAGTTGATTACCATCACTACAGAACACTTTGCAACACCTATTCTAAAGATATTAGAGACGCGAAAGCCAAATACAAACACGATCTATAGTGACCAGCAAGGAGTTCTAAGAAATTCTTTAGGTACATCCAAAGCACCTTACAATCAAGAGTCAGCACCCCTGTGCTCAGAAGTAACAGCCAAATACTAATACATGACTCAAATACTCAATATGTTCGCCACTGAATTTAAAAACAATTTTACCTCTAAGCCCAAATCAAACTTTTCAACCATAACGGATAGGAGAAATGAGAGATGTTTGGACACCATCGAAATTACGGAGAGTAAGGTAGATAAGATTATTGCAGGCCTAAAAACCGAAAACCGGCCCTGATCTATCAGTGGATAGAACGAACCCAGTAGATGTAATATACCTAGATTTCAAAAAAAGCTTTTGACTGTGTACCTTACGGAAGACTTATACACAAATTGGAATTCTATGGAGTAAGAGGGAAAATTTTAAACTGGATTAGCGACTTCCTCTCCGACAGGGGTTGCGGGTGGGGGGGGGGGAGATATCACGCATCCAGAGGTGTACCACAGGGGTCTGTTTTAGCCCCGTTACGTTTCAATAACTATTCGGCAGATATCGGCCTGGAACTGGACTTCCGGATCTCCTCCTTTGCGGACGACACCAAGATCTACAACGACCCAGTAACACACTTTAATTAACTAGCAAGCGACTTACAGAGAATTGAGAGGTGGTGTTAACGACTGGCTGCTAGACTTAAACGAAAACAAATGCTCTGTTCTGCATATTAGTTCAAATAGTCCTCGCCATCAGTATATGCTTAACAACCAGACGATAAAATCAATGTCATGCCAAGAAGATCTAGGGGTAACAGTCAGTGCTGACTTAAAATGGGCACCTAATATAGGGAAAGTCACAAAGAAGGTAAATGGTATGACATAAATGATATCCCGGACATTTAGAAACCCATCACCCGAGCTTATCGAAAAGATCTATACGACCGACATTAGACCAGATATGGACTACGCAGCAGTAGTGTGGAATCCCCATCTGGCGAAAGATATCCACGCCCTATTACAAACCCAAAGGAAAATCTCTAGACTACCTCCTACAATCAAGCACCTCAACTACGAGTCCAGACTGGAAATTCTCCATTTAACAAATTTGAGTGTCCGCCGGAGAAGAGGAGACCTTATCGAGACCTACAAAATACTCCATGGGCACTACAACGTCAACTTTAGTTTTTTCTTGCTGAAAAGGGACGACCGACTGAGAGGACACAGTTACAAACTGGAGCGTGAGAGGTTTTTTAGGATGTGCAGACAGCATTTTCTCGCCAAAAAAGTTACACAGTCATGGAATTCGCTACCTCAGGAATGTGCTAGTGCAGTGTCCGTGTTCGCATTTAAGATTCAGTACGATAAGTACTGCGACGCCAGTGACCAATAGGGATCAGTTTCACAAGTTTAAACGGCTATGCCGCCTACACTTTCAAATTAATAATAATAATAAATGTCCACGTCTCAAGATAGCACGCCTTTTTGGAGACGATGTTGACAATCCACTTGTACTAGGCTGTGGATCCATTATCACAAACAACTAGTTTCTTAAAAAACTAATTTTATTGCTTGAATGCCGTAGGGACACAAATAAAAATTAGAAAATACTTTACAAAAATATTTACTCCATTGAGATAGAATAAGTAGGGAGACGCTATCACGTGGCTAAAACGGCGCAGGTCGGCCATATTGGTACACCATTTTACGTCAAATACGTAGATTCTAGTGTATACGTCATGTGTGGTTGTATTATTTGATTATTTCAGTTCTTACAGTTATATTATATAGCAAACTACTACAAGACATAATGGTTTCTTGTGCTCTACCTAGTTGCAAGAGTAGAAACAGCGTTAACAAGAAGAATTCGTCGAAATGACATTTTAGAGGTCAGTGTTTGACACAAAAACAATGTGCAGGGCCGTAATTGGAAAATTTCAATTGGTGCGCCTGTATGTAGGTAGATAAATAAACTATTAGCCTATTACATATATTTTTTTTTTAATAAGGGGAAACCGCTTGGCACCTAGGCACGGGTTCGATGTGTCTAGATAGTGTCGTGCGCTACTCCGACTAAAACCCCTTTAGTGTCCTTCTCTGACGTTTCGGGACCGTCGGTAGGACATAACATCGAAACGTCAGCGGCTTCATTCCTCCTTCTCCTTATCTCCTGCTCTTCTGTCTACTTAACTCGTCCTGTTCTTTCTGACTCATTATGTCTATGATGAGCTTGTGGATGGCTCGCGAAAGATATCAGTTTCCTTCGCGCTCTATCACCTTTTGCACCATGGTGTCCGGCGTCAACGTACAGCCCACTTCATTGAATGCCTCTCGTCTAAGATTTTCCCATCTATTGCAAACAAAGATGGTATGTTCTGCTGTATCAGTCCCAGCGAACAGAACTGAAACGAGCTCGTGTTATTCACGTTGTATTTTGGATTATTATAACGAATTTTTTGGGAGACATGATGAATATATAAAGTATTTGACGTAGAGAACATATTTTCAATAACTTTTGCGCAAACTAAAATTATTGAGAAGAATTAAAGATTTTTAAATCCGAAATTGAGATAATAAAACAAAAATTTTACATACAACATATATATATGGCAACTTAGGTACTAAAAGGACGTCTTTTATACGTCAAATTTAAGCCAAAAAGCTCCCAAATATAAATACGCTTTAAAATTCTTATTATTTGTGTTCTACGATACCTATACTATTCTATAAATAGTAATAGTCATGCTTCATGATTTTATTTTAGTAAATCTGGAACTGTTGATAAACAGTGATGTAATATTGAATAGAATATGAAATTGAATTACGCGCCATCGCTCAAGTCATATACGGGCCAACGGCCATTTCTCTTTTACTGTCGTGTTTATCTTTAGACGTGATTGCTGTAAATTGGGGGTACTGTGAATTAAAGAATGTAGATGTTAAATACAGTAATACAGTTAATATTGTGTTTATATGTAACAAGTACATGCATATGTACATATACTATGTATTGGCAGTTTATTAAAGAACGTTCTTGGATTTGTTTGGGATTAGATATATGAGGGTTGGTTTTCATAACCTCTAATAGTAACCCGCTCGTTCTACATATGTTTTCCAGTTTTTTTTAATAGATATGTACTTCATTAACTTGCATAATTTATTAAAGCAACAGTAGGTATTAGGTGATTGACTAGCAAGCCACTAGTACTCAAATAATACGTGTAAACTTTCACTGGTGCTAGTTCAAGCTAGCACCAGTGAGTGTTTAGACGTATTATATGAGTGCTAATGGCTTGCTAGTCTATCACTCGGCCGAGTTGACTAGCATGTATAAATGAGGCTTTAATATTCGCTTTAATTACGTCTTGAATTACGTATTTATGCCGTCCTGGTAGAACGTAATAAGACCGTCTTAAGATACGTTTTATTCACGTCCTCAAAACACGTCCTAAAAGTGTGACATTTCAACGTACAAATCTCGTTATATACACGTGCCAAAAACACGTCTTTTGGTTGCAATATTACCAAAATATTACGTGCTTTTCACGTTTTTCTGTTTGCTGGGGTGTTGGAGCAGTATGTGCAGCTATCGGTGTTGTCTTTCCCAATACGCTTAGCGAAAGATCTAAAGGTTCCGTGAGCCGTTAGTGCTTGCGTCAGGAAGTAGTCAAGCCTGCGGTGGCTGCACTGTACCCACGGTCTTATAGCAGGTATGAGTCTCTTGGTCCATTGGGCCTTAGTAATTTGTGATTCCCATCTCTTCTGCCAGAGCTCAAGCGACCTTTCTCTGGATATTGCTCGACACGTTTGTCTGTTTTCCTCACTATGTTCATATATATGGGAACATTTCCAGTAATAACCTGGAGCGCATCGCCGGAAACGGTCTTATAGGCTGATGCAACTCGGAGGAGGATGTTTCTCTGCACCCGCCCATACATCTCTCTATACTTGTGGAACCTCAGATCCTCGTACCAGATGGGTGCTCCGTAGAGTAGAATGTTTTACACTGCGCTGCATAAAACCGTCCTTCTGCCTTCTGCAATCAACTGTCTGTTTCGTCTTCCTCTGAGGATCACTGCTTCGGATTTTTGGGGCGCTACAACCAGTTTATGTTCCCTAATCCACACGCTTATCCTTCGGAGGCATTCGTTGGTATTCGCAACAAGTACATCGCTATTTTCTGCCCCGACCACCAGTGCCAAGTCATCCGCAAAAGCAACCGTTCCCGCGTCATCCGTCAGATCCAGACCAAGGACTCCGTCATAAAGGACGTTCCAAAGAGTAGGGCCGAGAACCGACCCTTGTGGGACACCAGCTCCAATATCTATGGTTTCGTCTTCACCAATCCAAATCTTTCTGTTGCTGAGGTAGCTCGATATCATATTAACTAGGTACCCTGTAACCTTTCTTTGACGCCTATTACATATTGAGCGTTTATATTGTAAAATTATTAAATTTATGGGCCTTAGGCTTAATAGGCGTGGGATGACGTAATTAATTTTAAATAAAACCATTTGTTAAGTGGAGGCTTAAGATTATACCTACACTTTTAAGTTGACCGGACCTGGGAGGCAGCTATATTGGTACACCACGTAAGGCCCGCCCAGTGCCCCGTTTTGAACATACAGGTAATATGCTTTATAGTAACTTATAATGATTTCCTCAATCAACAGTGTTTGCAATATGGCGGCACTAAAATTGGCAAATTTGAGCAGTGTAAAAATGACTGGCAACTAACCAATCATAAGCCTATATTTTGGCGGGTGATTTTAAATTTTGTCCCTCTTATTAAAAAACAAGGATAGTGTTCCTCAGTTTGTCTACGTCTGATGCAATACTTAAAATACAGATTGTGCACAGTGTACTATCAGTGATTTGATTAGTTGTAATCGTGAATTTCACTGGTTAAACCTAATTCTATCTATTCTACCTATATTCTATTAACCGAAACAGCCGTGGTCCCGAACGTGCCGTGCCCGGAGCGTTTACTGTAGTAACAACATAATGTATATTATTGTACTTTTTATATTTTTTACTTATGTGGTTTTTGTTTTTACTACACAATATTGTCTGTATTTTCAAATTTATCTTCTATATAATCTGAATTTATATATCTTTTCATTTTTTTTAGATATTTTAAGTTTCTGTCAAGTCTATGAGGAATGTAGTTTATTCCGAAGCCATAGCTTACTGTGTCTTAATCAAAACATTAATTAAACTTGAAACAAAGTATTCTGTTTAAAACTTCAAATACAATAAACCAGCAATGGAACATCTTATATGATATATAATTCGTTCAATAATGGATTGTGTTTAAAATAAAATAAAATAAATAATTTTCAATGTTTATTTTTTGTTTAAATACTATTGATGTAACTATATTTCCTACTTTTCCTCCAAATTTATATTCTGGTGTGGGAATGCATTCTTTCAAATCGAAGTGAGTTTTAAATTGTTCAATTAATTCTTCTTGTGTCCAATTGCAGGAAGTTATAATCAATATGCCTGTTGCTTTTAAGATTTTATGAACATTTTCAATATATTTGTTTCTATTTTCTTTAGCGTTAAAACTCAAACTAATTGCATCGTAGCTTCCTTTATCAAGTATGACATCAAAGTCACTTAATTTAATGTTTTCATCAATTATATCACACACTGAGAACTCAATATTGCATTGTAATTTTGTAGCAATACTTTTTGCCAATGTAATAGCATTTTCTGAATAGTCAACTCCTACGACATTCTTAAACCCTTCATTGTATAATTCAATCAATAGCATACCATTTCCACATCCAATATCGAGCACTCTGCAGCTTTTTTCGCTATGTGCTGTTTTCATCCATTTAATTATTCTATCAACAATATCTTCGCCAAACCAAATTTCACCTACATCTCCATGACTTTGATAATTTTTCACTTCTTCTTGATAGCGATTATTCCAGTATTCTTGAGTACCCAATTCACAATGTTCTAATACTTCACACATTGTGTTTTTCGGTATTGAATACGTTTTCTGTGTTCGTAATGTAATAAAATGTTTTGCTAATTAGCGAGGAGTTATACCACCGGCACTCGAACAAACTGTCATTTTTATTGCCACCTAGACGTTGCTCCCCAAACTAATCGTAAAAGGTTATAAAGAAGCGTAGCTGTAATTCAGGAGTATAGTTACACTAATATATGTAAAATACAATTATTTCACGAATTATTTTACTTGCCAGTGAATGAGCAAAATGTAAACAACGTTTTAAAAAAAAACGAGTTTCTTATTACAACAAAGTTAAAGGAGTTACAAACACAAAATATCGAGCAGGAAAATATAAACTGACAAGATGACAAGACTACTACACTACTTGACAGCAAATTCAAAGGCATTATCGGTAAAGGTCTAATTATTAGAAGATAGATAGAAGATAAAATTAGAAACAAGTATAGAACCAGCACGCTTCAATCTTTGTTGCTCGCATTGTATATAATTTCCATAAAAGCAATACCAATAGATAATTTAAAATTTGATTTCTTTACTTTAATTATTTAGTAAGCAGTGTGTGGTATAAATATAATGATATTTTTCTATATTATTTGAGCTAATTTTAAGTTGTAATATATAGAATGTAAAATATATTCCTCTAAATTAAGGAAATTAAAACAGGAATAAATACGTACCCAAATTAGTTCTTTATTATTATATATATTGTAAAAGTACCTATATTATTATTTTTATATAAAACTGCTTTTATTTCTCTTACTTATGGTTGGTTCAGTCAGCTCTCCTTAGTCTTAATTTAGTATTAGTCTTAAAACTCGGTATTAGTATTAGTCCCAAGAAAATAGGTATCGTTCATACAAAAATTACGCGTAGCCATGACAACAAGCGATAAGCAACAAATACATAACCAATAAAAATATTTATTTCGTTCGATGGTATTTAGCTGTGACATTAGTTTGAAATATTTAGGTAGATATAGGAAAAGTGATAAAAATGAGTGAGAAATTTGATGATGGATGATGAATCGAACTAGTGAGGAACTTTGCGCATATATATGATACAAATAAAAACTATAAAAATAGAGTAGCATTACACCATTTCTCAACACCCTCTCTTAATGATAGAATGTCCAAGGGGCCTGCCGGAAGGACAGTTTGTCCTTCGCAGGCCCTAAAAATATGTAATTTTAGATATGAAGTGGTCCTTCCAGCAGACCCAAACGCCGTGTACAGCTGTCCTTCTGCCAGGACAAATGCTTGAACGTTCTACAATTAATGCCTTCCTTAAATCTATTAATCGCTTTAATACATATCCAATGATATATTACATATAATAATATAAATTAATACATTTCTACAACAATTAACAACTATAAGGTATCTAACAATTTTTCACTTCACTTCTTAATTTGCTTTCCACAACATCTAACGTTATCTCCTCCTGAGGCATATTCTCTAGGTGTTTGTAACTATTGTCTCAAATGATGGTGGCAACGCAAATAATAAGCTACATACTATATCTTCCTTTTTAGTTTTGCACCTGTCAACGGTCAACGGTTACCTCGTCAAATTCAGTTAAAAATCCTTCTAGATTTTTTGCTTCTTTTAATTTCATGCTCGTTAATTTCTTCCTTAATAACATTTGTGCAGTGACACCTCTTTTCTCATATCTCTCTTCCAGACTTTTCTACATGCTATATGCCATTTCTTTATCTCGAATTAATTCTATTTGTGTATCATATAAGCATTGTATAATATAAAACTTGCAGCTATTAACACATTTCTTAGCTTCCGTTTTCATTGCCTCATCTTCGTAATCTATCTCTTCAATTTCTTTTTTCTACAAAGTCTAAATACTTTTTTCTTGTAATAAAATCAACATTCGGAACTTCCAAGTGTGATAATTATTAGCCGTTAAACATCAATATTGAACGTATTTTTACTTCCCATAGTAGACAAAAAACTATTTGATATTTAAGGAATGCATTACACCATTTCTCAACAAAAACCAATAACGCCAATAAAAACAATAACAAAGTTGAAGTACGCCGTAGTTTGGTCTTAATCTTAGTCCTAAAAGTTCAATATTACGAACTTTCAAGGTCAGGATCCTTAAGACTAATACTAAGTTGGGGAATTGTATGAACACAAACATTAATTGCATATCGCTGAACTTATTAAGGTTAAGACTAATACTAAGTTAGGACTAAGGAGAGCTGACTGAACCAACCATTAGACATAAATGATAAATTACAGCAATTAAAATGATAGGTTGTTTGCAGCGCCATCGCGAGAACGATTGCCAAAGCGCTTGAAGCTCTGTGATTTTGTTTATAAACAAAATGGCCGTCTAAAATAATAATTAGTTTTTCGAAGCTTTTTCGAGAACGCAAGCATATTTTTAATTTATTTCTTTACCATTCTTATGTACATAACAAGACGAGTTGCAAGACCCTATTATAATACATTTTTCCATATATTTCGTAATAGACATATAATTTATTATTCTCAATGGGGTCTTGCAACAAAGCAACAAATTTGGAACAAAATGAGTTTTTAGAAATTTAATTTCAACCTTTAACAACGCCGAAAGCTATGCATAACTAATTTGTTATCGGCTGAGTGCTCCCTGCCATATCATAGCCGCCTCTTAACTAACTGAATTTTATAATACCTAAAAATTGCTACAATACAGCAGTTGAATTTCTATATTTATGAAATTTCGCCTTTGCCTGTAAAAATGTGATTCTAGGTATATCAATGCATGTAAGCATATTACACTTTTTGATCCTGAATTGTTCCATAGTACAGTGTGCTACAGCTGATTTAATTAACACTGTAATTATTATTGCACATATTATACAACACTAATATACAGACGTTGTTTACATAAGTATATAACCACCATACAACACTAAACTAAACTATATACAACACTAAAGTAAACTATGTCCAAACACAAACAAAAAATATATACTAGAAAAATCAGAAAATCTGAAAGAAGTACAGTAAATTACGCTCGTTTTCAAAGTTTACTCGCAACACCACATAAAACTACATCGACCATACTAGCTAGACTGGCTAACCTCCTCTATTACAGCTATCCTTCTTTACCATTTCTTAGCATTAGTTCTGGGAGCAACGTCTAGATGGCCATACCGGTAATGAGCATGACAGTTTGTTCGAGTGCCGATGGTATGTGAGGGAGGATTCTGAGTCATAGCATGTAATCTTTAATATAAGATACGAAACTGTCATGGCCGCAAGATTCTCCCGTTCCGTAAGAGGGCGCTCTAGCGCTAAAAGATAAACAAAACAAGCCCACAATCATATGATTGCATATGACAGTTATTAATCAGTTGTCGTTGGAATTAGTTGTACTTAAATTGATTTATATTTTTCCTCGTTTGAATGTTAATGCGTTTTTATAATTATTATTAGCTGTAGTGTTAAGTAAATAACCGCTTGGTTTAGTTGATAAACTTTAACGATAGTGACTTGTCTATATAGGTTTTGTTTTCTTTTTTGACACACCACATTCTTACAAGTCGCCATATGTAAAGTTATATTAATGTATCGTTTTAGTTTATTTTACAATTGATTATTTACATTATCATTATGATATGATACTATTGTAATAATTAATTGTAAAATAAACAAAAACAAAATTCATTTTTAGTTATGATATGAAAATAAATTACCTACTATTTTGAATTTTGCCGCCAACAGTTCTCACGATCCAATAGATGGCTCTAAATCATGGTATCACCTCTTATTTAGGGAGATTTCGCACCGTGTTCTGAGTCCGTCCGTCGTCGAGACTGGTTGATTTTATCAGAGCTCTGACTCGATCGTTATTAGAATTTCACCTTCTGTGAATTTAGTGGTGTCGATTAATACTATATTATTCTACGTTAATTTACATCTTAATCAGCGTCTGCAGAGTGTCGGGGTTCCAGATTAATCGGCGGGAATCGGCTCTGTTTTCGACGAAGACGCGATTTGTGCTTTCATCGGGGCCCGTCGGCTCTAATTAGTAGGCTAATTTGTATTATTTTTTTTTTGAAATTTTTATTACTACATCTATACAAGACCAGCTCGATCATCCAAACAAGTATCTGCTATTGAACGACGTTCCGGCGCCTAGCCTATCGGCTTTTAAGTCGTCGGACACAGAAAAATTTTACTGATATTTTCCAATATCTAATTGGAATTTCGAAATTAATATTTGGACCGCGCCTTTTTCGGGCGCATATTTTATTTGATTCTCTGCTCTTCCGAGCAGTTTGACTATCTTTTTGGTATCCCACTCATTAAGGAAAAAATTTCACTTGAAAGGACTCAGAATAACAACATAGAGAGATCTTCTGTCTTTGTCGGTCGTTTGGCGGTCGGTATTCTTGGAAGCCGGTACTTGCGGTTAGGCGTGCATGAGGGCCGCCCCGTACCCCGCGCTTCCCTGATACGTAAGTCCGCGTCACTCTGCACTATTTTTTGTGCTCTTTTTTGTGAATTGGTGTTTTATTGAATTTATGCGAATATCAATTCTTTATCTCTCTTTCGCACACGCCATCCAGAACGATTATTTTAATATTTCGTACAATATAAATATATTTGATGCAACAGCTGTCTAAATAAAAAACTTACGATATTTATTGGAAATAAAATTTATATAGACCGATGTAAATAACAGTTTATCTCTGAATAAACGAATTATTTTTTTTAAAAAAAGATATAAATTTACACATTTTTGTCTTTTGCGTAGTCTTTGTTTTTAAAAATTTGACTATTATGCAATAATGTATCGTACGCCTCCTAAAAGGCCCCCCTCTTTCGGGGACGTTTTGCTTCCTGATTCTCCTGAGGTGAATTGTGATGTCACGGTGAATAATGGTTCGCGTCCCGAGTCAACTGGGAACACTCCCACCCCTAAAAATACTCAAAGGCCATTCTGGCCGAATAAAGATGAATTATCTGATGACGAAATTCGTACTCAAATCCAACTTTGGCAGGAATGTCTGCAAGAAAGAAGCAATAGTAGACCTTGTAGCAGAAATCTAGCCCTTCAATATGTCACTGATGGTGGGGATCATACCTATGCTCAGGGCTTGAAGCCGTCTGCTTCCCAGAAGTCCGTCTCCCCTCTTAGTATGGACACTTCCATCTGTCCCACGAATATTTCGGTCAACGCTGTTGCCAACAAGATAGGCACTAAACGTCGAAAAAGAACTTCTACTTCTTCCTCTAGTAGTGATGATTCTGTTCCTCATCGTGATCCAGTCAGCGTTGAAGTCCAGGTACACCCTGAGAGACCTGGTGTGAGGTCGGGCTCTTCTGCCTTGCGACGAAATGATTCTTTCTTCGAGATAACACCAAAAAAGAAAAAGAGAACTATATTACACAAAGATCTTGATGTTATTGAGGTAGTCAATCCTCAGAAAAATGTACGTAGCAATCGTAGTTCACCTGGCACAATTATAAATTCTAGGGCCAGTGGGCCATCTGAGGGCCCTAATAATATTGAATCTTGGCGAAGCGCGCATTCCTCTGAGAATGCTTTATCAACTGACGCTAATAATCCTGAAGGCAAAATTCCTCCGATTGTCCTAAGAGATAAGTCCAAGTGGACTAAGATAAGCTCCGAAATACAGAGGCGGGGTTTTCAGTTTAGTAAAGCTCAGAATATTGCAGATGGTATCCGTATATTTCCAGTGTCTATTGCGGACTATCGTGGTATTACAAATTTTTTTCTCCTAGATCAGATACCCTTTCACACCTTTCAGCTTCCTTCGGAGAAGCTTCTCAACGTGGTTTTTCGTGGTGTTCCCTTGGAGATCGAGGTTGGAGACGTGCGTACTGCCCTTGTGGAGATGGGCTTTCATCCGGAAGCCGTAGCTAGAATGCGACGTCCTCGCAGCAACGTTCTCATGCCCCTCCTTCTGGTAAAGCTCCCCAGAACAGAAAAGAACATCTATCATGTCAAAGAAATTCTTAAGTTGGACGTGTCAGTAGAGTCATTGCGCTCCAAGTCCGAAATAGGTCAATGCTTCAGGTGTCAGCGGTTTGGGCATGCCCAATCTCGCTGCACTGCTCAGAGAAAGTGTGTTGCCTGCGGGGAGGAACACGCTGCCAGCGACTGTAACAGACCAAAATGCGATCCTCCAACTTGCGCCAACTGCGGTGACAAACACCCTGCTAATTATAGGGGCTGCCCACGCTTTCCGCGTGTTAGACTGGCACCTCAGCGTGCCATACCAAACAAAAGTCCTGCAGCCCGGGTCGTTCCCGATAAGTCATATTCACAGGCGGCCTCTGCGCCCACCTGGACCTCGCAAAATAAATCTCGTGCCACCCCTTCCTCAGTGGTCACTCCAGCTAATTCTTCTAAGCCAACTCGAAGCATTATGAAGACTTCTTCTGATAGGTCCCAGCCTGAAAGTAACAGCATCGCTCTGATGCTGGATGCTCTTCAAGGATTACTCGTACAAATCGCCACAGTCACCGAGGCGATTAGAGCTGCCTATCCAACTCTCAGGTCTTCAGTATGAATTTCCAAACAAATCGTGCTTTTCCTAACATCAAGATGGCGGCCTGGAATGCTTGTGGAATCCGTTGCAAGAGACAAGAACTTTTAGTTTTTCTCTCTGAGCATAAGATTGACGTCCTTCTTCTCAGTGAAACCTGGCTTAGACCAGGTGACAAATTTGTTTTGCCCAACTATAAGATTTACAGATCTGATCGTCTAATCGGTAGACGTGGCGGGGCTGCAATCGCGGTCCGGTCCCACTATGATCATAGCCGACTTCCTCTTCCTAGTCTTCGCTTTCTCGAGGCTGCAGCCGTCACACTTCAAATTAGGGGTTTTGGCCCCCTGTCTATAATCTCCGTCTACGCCCCTCCCACTCGGGCTTGTGACTTGGACGACTACGTCCAACTTTTTCGTGGTAACACTCCGGTCCTCGTTGCCGGTGACCTGAATGCAAAGCATCCGTCGTGGGGATGTGCGACGACAAACGTCTTCGGTAGGAAATTATTTTCTTTCGTTTCTTCCAATTCTGTCGACGTGCATTTCCCGAGCACGCCAACGTATTTCGGGCCCGGCACGAGGCCGGATGTCCTAGATATTGCCCTTTCGAGAGATATCTCTTTTTCGATTTTCGTCGAGAGTGCTGCGGAGTTGTCGTCTGACCACAACCCGATTTTAATATCCTTTGGCGGTGAGGCTGGTTTTTCCGGCTGCGGACTTGTGCGAAGGGTTGACTGGGCTGAGTTTGGTACATTGGTCGATCAGCTTGTTGAGGACGTTCCGTCTGAAATCACTGATTCCCAAAATTTGGAGGGTTTGGCCTCTGGGCTTTCTCATAGCATTACTGAGGCAATGTCGAGAGCAACAACAACTTCTGTCCCGATCTCTGATGGGTGGATTCCCTCGGATCTTGTTGATTTGCTGAGGGAGAAGCGAAAGGCTCGTAAAAGGGCGCAACGCACGCGCTGTCCCGTAGATATCGCCCGAGCCAACTTTTTATCTAATACCCTGCGAGACGAACTCAGAGACTTTCACAGTGAGAGGTGGTGGGCCAAGGTTTCATCTGTCTCTGTCTCCGACGGCTCCATTTGGAAACTGGCGAGATCCCTTAAGAGAAGCAAAACTCCTTCCACTTACGGACCTATTCATGGGCCGAATGGGCTGGTGTATGACAGCGAGGGTAAAGCGGAGATTTTTTCCGAGCATTTAGAAACCGTATTTGCGGGTGTCGGGGGTAATAATGAATTTGATGTTTTTCATGAGGAGGTCGATCTTTTTATCCAGTCTTTGTCTTTTGCTACTGGTGATCCCATTCCACCTGCCAATGTCGACGAGATAAAATTCCACATAAAAAGTCGCAAAAGTGGTAAAGCCCCTGGTTATGACGCAATTTCGAACTCCGCGTTGAAAAAGTTGCCGGATAGGGTCGTTCTGGTCCTCTTGAACATTATCAACGCCATGCTACGTTTGAGATATTTCCCGTCCATCTGGAAGCATGCCCGCGTCCGGGTAATACCAAAGAAGGGCAAGGACAGTCTCTTCCCTCAAAACTATAGGCCAATTAGTTTGCTCTCCAATATCTCCAAAATCGCGGAGGCCATCCTTTTGAATCGACTTAGAGCCGAAATAATTGATACGAACATCCTGCAGGATGAGCAGTTTGGTTTTAGGGAAGGACTGTCAACTGAGTATCAACTCCTCAGGGTTACAGAGGAGATTAGAAATTCCCTGGAAATACGTGAGTCTACTGGAGCGGTATTCATGGATGTTGCTAGTGCCTTCGATTCCGTCTGGCACTCGGGTCTTCTTTTCAAGATGCATCGGGCTGGGATCAATCCCAATATAATATATCTCATGAAGTCGTACCTTTCGGGTCGTTCTTTCGATGTAGCAATCGATTCTTCCGTCTCCTCTACTAGGCCCATCCTAGCTGGGGTCCCACAGGGGTCGCTTCTCGGCCCTGAGTTGTTTTTAATCTTCATGTCTGACGTACCAAAGACTGCGGGCACTAAACTCGCCATGTATGCAGACGACACTGCAATCTACACGTCGTCTAGATCTGACGCCCTTGTCTGCTCGAAGCTGCAAAGCGCAGTAGACGAATTCCTCTCTTGGTCTACCAAATGGCGATTAGCCATAAACCACGATAAGTGTGTAGCCATACGTTTTTCGAGGAAAAGATCTGCTCCTCCAGTAAATATCTTGGTAGAGGACGTTCGTCTGCCCTGGAGTTCCACCGTCAAATATCTCGGCATGACTCTGGACTCCAGGCTTACACTGAGACATCACTTTGCTGAGACAGCGGCCAAATATTTAACTGCGAGGTCAGCTGTGTCCCAGTTCCTATGCAGCAAAAGCCAGCTCAGCCTAAAAATTAAACTTTTAGTTTACACAATTTTTTTGAGGCCAATACTCACCTATGGATCCCTGGTCTGGTCTAGCGCTGCACTCTCCCATAGGAAACGGTTTAACACCCTTCAAAATAAGACCCTGAGATACATAGTCAACGCGCCTTGGTACGTCCGCAATGTTCAGATCCATCAGGACTTGAATATTCCTACTCTTCTTCAGCACGCAGCAGCGTTGGCCGAGAAGACATTTGCTAGAGTTTCTCGTTCTGACAACCCTCTGGTAAGAGAACTGGCTCACCTCGACCCCGACAGACCCCCTCCTCAAGTGAGGGTTGCTCGGATTTCAACTACCACCGAAATGACCTAAGCCAACACATTGGCCGGAACTCTTTAGACTGATTTATTCTAGTCCGCTCTCTGTTTGTGTGAAGTCCCATATACAGTTTTATCTTTACAATATTGAGCATGTTTTATTTATACTTCTTGTTTGTTTTAACCACTTTTAACTCCCTACGTTTCCTTTTTTAGTCTCAAATTTCTATTTTTTCTATTGACGACATATGTATAATCATTAGTAACAACCAACGGGGGATGGTCCCGTACTATTAGGAGGACTAAAGGGTTTAAGGGCTAAAGTCCAACCCTAGAAAGGAGATGGAAGACCTTCGTCGTCGTCGTCGTCGTCGGTATGTGAGGAGTGATATAAAAGTTGTTGTCGCGCTTAGCATAGAAACGTCAGGTAGTAGTTATTCTATGGTGTGGCCATGTAGAGGTAGCATAGACCAAAACAGACTACATTTAGACCGGTAGACATAACATAGGTGGCATTAGCATCACAGAGCGGCAAATTTAAAATTCATGTAAATGTTGTTCCACATAGCAATAACTACTATAAAAGTAACTTTTATACAGCAAGGTAAGCGCACATTCAGCCGCGTCGAACGAATCGCAAATACCCCACCAATCGCCTTCGGCTCGTGTTACACTCTTTCATACTCGTGCAAAATAAGCTCATTTCGTGCTCGTTGCATAATATACGATTATTGTAAAGACACATCGAAAAAAATCATAATTAGAGTAGGCTATGTGAATGGATTGTTACTTTAGCCACTTTCACATAATGACATTTATTCCTTGACATTTAATTTGAGGTTATAAACTCTGGTTACAATAAAATGTCAAATAATAAATGTCATTGTGTGGTAGTGGCTAAAGGCTAAAGCAACGACCAAAAACATTTACATAGCCTACACCAATTATGTTATTTTTCGATGGCACATTAAATACAACGTGTACAACTTAGCGCTTGCATTCAGTGCCCTCTGCATTATGTCTACTGAAAAATATGATGATGTATAGTATACGCATTACAATCAAATTACAGTTGTTAGACAAGAACATAATTCATGGATTAATTTTTCAATCTACTTGCCGGTTTGGATCTCTAGCTCTGGATGTAGTCTGTGGTAGTAGCCTTGTAGTAGATATATCAGTATCCACTAAAGAAGTCCTAATAGCGCCATCTAGTTTGGGAGTAAATACTGACCTCAAAAACACAATCTCGATAAAAGTTACGTATTTTCTTGGAATTAATAAATTTATAATTTGAAACTGTTCAGTTAGTACATTGGTAAGTTACCGGTAGGTACCGGTGAGTGAAATAGCATGCTGAATGCCTTCAGTTATTTACCGGTTAGTTCTACCGGTGTCGGCACCTTTGATGTTTTATTGACGATGTGTGACCTTGAGGCTATTGATTATGATGAAGTAATGGATTTGTGTGTGCGTCGCACACAGGTGCCAGGTGAAAAAGGGCGCCAAAAAACACTAAAATTCGATAAGCACCTAAAGGCGACCCTAAACCTTATGAGGCATAACAAATAAAAAATAGAATTTTTATGAGCGCCATGGAAATTTTTGCACACAGGCGTCACCGAGTGTTGGCGTGGGAATTACGTTATACGGTAATAAGAAATAACAGTAACAAATCTTAGGTACATAATACTACCAATATAGTAATAATACAATCTACAATACATGAAATTAGATATATGAAATAGCACAAAAATACTAGAGATGCTCACATCAATGAACAATTAGATATTGCATGGCGTATGTAACATAAATATGCGAGGAATTGTGGTTGGTAGGGCGTTTGCGCGTTAGAATGAATACTGTGTGTTAAGTGTGTTTAAATAATAGCGTAACATGACACTTATGCATTCAGTTTTACAGGTTGGTAATACCTTGAATAAAAATCCCTAACTTGAAATTAATGTTTGAAAAATAAAAACGCAAAATACAACGATAAAATAATAAATTTGACACATGAAACAACAGCATATAAAACGACATGTAGGGTTGTTTCTGCAATGATACCACAATAAACACGTACAGCAAATTGGGTTGCATAAGTGTCATGTTACGTTATTATTTGACGTCATTGAATCTATTATAGCATTGATAAATTGATATATCACTCTTATGGCAGGTTTTCGACCATCGTGTGTTTGGTTGCATAATCTGAAAAAAGGTATTTTATCAAGAAATGTTTGTTATGCCTCGCCTTCCTGAATATTCATTTGCGGTTAAACATGTAGTAGTAATTGCCAACGAAATACGTCAACGCCCTAAACACGACCACCTGCAGAATTATTTCCGAATGAATAGGACTATTTACTAACAACATACAAAGAAAACACGTATTTAATTTTTTCTTATATACATATACAAATAATATATAAGTCGCTCGAAAAGTAAAAAAAAACGCTGAGAATGATGATTTATTTCCTAGTATATTTAGTTTGATACTTTTTGTTTGTGCACATTGTTTCCATAAAAATTTGCAAGTTTTAAATAACGTAACGTTAATAGTGTGATCGATCAGAAAATTGATGTGATTATTAGGTACATATACAGGATGTCTCAGCGAGACCGTTCATTAGAAATTTATGGGGTTCTGGCCAAAATATAAATTTGAAAATTTAGAATGGTATATAATCTATTGTGTTCTCTTCACTTAACATATTGTTAGATTTCTAGCGCCTCCGGTTGTACCGGAAGTAGCCGACTACTTTGTTATTTTTATGGAACACCCTGTATATTTGTACGTATTTGGATTCGCCTACTTTTAGGCTTCATAAATGCATTTAGTTTTTTTAATGTAATTCCGACGTTTATGTTTTTGTAGTTCAATTTTTTCTAAAAAAAATTACTATAGCGGACATTTATTAAAAAAATCAGAGGAGAATTGTTCGGATATCTATTTAGAATTCATAATATGCTTAAACAACATGTTGGAGTAGATTTTAGCGCCGAGAACACCTGTCTATATTGCGTGGTTCCTTTACCGTGGCACGTTAACTTTTAGAAATTTTGAGGAACTACATATATCTTAATTTTTTCCAAAAAGCACTCCACATATTTTATTACTTAGTCGTATTCGGCATCTCATTTTACATCTTTTACATTCCACATGTTCTATACCTGAAATTGATAGTTTACGAGATAATTAGGTTTTTTGAAAAAATGCACTCATCGATATTTATTCAGGGTGCTATGGAAACTAAGCGTTCTCAAAGTTTTTATTTAATATTATTTTTATTGTCAAAGTCTAACGTCAAAGTCATACTTCGTCGTTTGATCCTTGTTAATAATTAAGTAGCATTGTTTTTACATTATTGTTATAAAGAGTTAAAATGGATAACAATAAGGAAAATAATGTTTACACATATCAAGAAATTCTTAATTTATTTTCTATTCATGCACTCAGAAAAGTTCATGCATTGATTCAACAAAAAATGGTAAATCCAAGAACAATTTTTGTTTAAATACGGCGAAGAGGTTTTTTTGTTTGAACGAACATTAAAATTAATGTTGCGTTATTTCTGTTAGTTCAAAAGTCAAATTAGCTTGAAGTAAACGTTCCATTTAGTTGTTAAGACAATTACAACGTAATTTTTATGTTGCAGCAACATTAAAATATTAACACAACTTGCATGTTGATTGAATAACTGAATATTTGTTGGAACCACTGAATATGTATTTGGTTCAAATAAAATAAAATAAAAAACGTTTTCTTAAATCAATGCATGAATTTTTCTGACTGCGGAAAATGCGACAAAATTCTTAGTAGAACTTGCAGAATGTTTAATGAAAATTATCCACATTTACCTCTAATGACAAAAGGTAAATTTATGTAAAAATATCTAGTTCATTAAAAATAACAAAATAGATGACCACTTCCCGTATAACTGGAAGCGCTAGAAATCTAAAAATATTTTCAATGAAGAGAACACAATCGATTATATACGATTCTGAATTTTCAAATTTATATTTTGGCCAGAACTCCATAAACTTCTAATGAACGGTCTCGCTGAGACACCCTGTATGTTTTTACAACTTGCAAAGATGCTAGAAATGCAAATAGGTATAAAGCTAAAATCAATCAACAATACCGATTTCCGAAATTTCCAAGTTCCAACGCCCTCCTAAACGGGTCAATTTTTTTTTTCTCTACCTAAATGACTATAAAATATACACTATTTTATATATTATGTGTCAAGATTTTGAATTCATATATTATGTACTTATTAGATCGGAATTCGAACATGTAAGAATAAAGTGAAGTAAAGTAGATAATTTAATAATGCTTTCAACACATATGCAATGAAATGTTAACTGTAAGAAAATACAAAACCTGGTATCTATATTTAAAATACGACAGAATGAATAAATCATCAAAATAGCATATTTTGCACTTTAAGTTTATCAAGCTTTACGACTCCGCCTCATTCAATTTATCCCACTCTTTGATTTCCTTGTCTTGCACATTGATGGATTCGCTGGGCGCTCGTTCACGCGTGGGTAGTTAAAACGAGAGCCCAAAATCGGGTCGAAAAATATTACATTGAATGATATATCAATTTATCAATGATTATAGTAATGCTCCCTTCATCATGTCTATGTACTAATAGCGTTTTCCACTGGGGGAACTCGTGTTGCACCGACACTGCCCTAGAGTCGCGTCATATGACGTAATCACTGATTCTGCCCTCGCTCAGAGCTATGAAATACGTGTAACATAGGTATGTCGATAAAACTGGCGTTAGGGCTTTAATGCTTTGTCAAGATGAACATCGCAAAAAAATGAAAATCTATAAAAGTAAATAGTAATATGTATGAAGTAAAAGTAGATGAAAAATTACACCAGAAACTATTACGTACAATGATTGTTTAATTATTATTCATTTCTGAAAATGGTCTTTTAGTGGACAAAATATTTTGTATAAAATACGCAACAACGTATTTCATGGATGATGATTAGGAACAATTCGTATCATTATCTGTATCTGAGAATATCATAAACAATCATAAAGTAGTATGTTTCAAAATTTAATAGTAATTTGCAGAATATTTTCGGCCATAACGATTACCCGATAAAATATTGACTGTATGCATTTATATACCCACTTGCCCATTGTATGCTTATCGAAAGTACAATAAACTGAATAACTTGTAAAAACTTCAGATTGCACTGTAAGTGGCCCCGTCAATTTTGAGAGGTCCAGTTTTTCGCACTGAAGGTCAAATGTAGTGACGCTCACATGTCGTCACTTCTACGTAAGCAGCACGAAATTTATCAGTGGAACACGTATGATTTTTTGCTTGCAGCGAGTGCTAAGACCAGTGGAACAGCCAACACCGAGTTAGTGCACTTTTAGTGCGCTCTAAATGTCCGAGTGGAAAACGCTATAAATAACATGTGAGGGAAATGACCTAATAACAATTAAGGAATCTTTTGTAGATAAGAAATATTACTCCGTGAAATGTAGATCTTTAGTGAGTTTACTGTTGAGAACGACGGCGTTTCAATGTTTCTGGATGTTCGTGACGGTTGCACACACTACGTCAATTTTTCAAGAGATTGGTCGCTACGATAACGCACGACTAGTTCTCTGATCATAGTCGAACCAATTTATTTTTTGGACTGTTCACATACTTGGTGCATTTCGTCCGACTAAAAATACCATGAAGTCTGCGAAGTTTCCATATAACATTATACATAGATACTTATACTGCGATTCTACAAGAATAGCATGTTGCACCATCGTATAATGTTCTCAGGTCAAATAATTTAACGACGAAAGTCCACTGCTAATGAGAAATGTCTTGGATTCAGTGTCGCCAACTAATATTTTAAATCTTGCACTCAATGAAACGTCCAGTATATCGCAGGACGAAACTGAAGATACTTTCGCTTTAATAGCAGAATGATACTTTCATAAGTTGCAACGCAAACTACATATACCATTTAATAGAGGAAGAAATTCTCTGTTAAAGATTTCGTATTAAATTACGTAAATTCGTGTTAGTTTGCAAAGCAATGGTAGTGGTAAAACGAGACCCTATTTGGGATATCTCAATAAAACGTCTGCCTTTTTCTGTGATACGAATTTTTTTCTTTCCAACGGGATGAACTGTTGAGAGAATGAAATCTTTGCAAGATTGTGTTATGGTTTTCATATACCAGGTAAACCACAAAATAAAATAATTAGTCAACATGTTTTATTTAAACAGAGCCATTGCCTACATTTCATCAGCCACACCATCTGTTTCTTTTATTTTATTTCACAATACGTACAAATATCGTAAAAAGGACGAAAATCGAGAAATACAATATATGGTACAAGATTTCAACAAAATATACAGATTTGTTGAAAAACAAATGTAAAAATATACATTAATTATATTCGTTAAAATTACTTACAATAATTGATTGGATTGCGGAAAAAAATGTTAAATCACAACCTTGCTAGTGTATTTCGTAAATATAATAATTAGTACAAATAATTTATAAAAATTGTTACACAGATGGTACACCTGATTTATATAAACTTACGATTTCTCTAAAACACGAAAAATTGAAATAAATACGTGTATGTATATAGAATTGTTATGAAAACCTTTGTTACTTATGATAATTTTCTTTTAGTTTTTTTTCCCCATACATGTCTGGAGAAAATCACATGATGAACACTATTGTACTTTATATAAATGTATATATAAACATTTGTTATAGACGTTTACCCATTTATACTTTATTTCTTGTATAAAACTACAATCATGATGTGAATGGAAGTTTTACGATAACATTTGAAACCCACTAATAGCTAAATGTAATGGAAAACATGAGTTACAGTATAATTAATAATGTAGGTGTACATTGCTCTGTGCCTGGTCCCATAAATTTAAGCCCCAAATTCTTTTGCATCATCCTCGGTAATGTCGCCATACTGCCAAATACACCGATGTTCTTTCTTAGCCTTTTCTTGGGCTGTCAGGTATTCATTTACCTACAATATAAAAACAGTTACTAATATTTCCAACAAAATATTAAAGATATGTATTTTCATCACAAAACTACAAAAAAAGTCGTCTCAATATTATAATTTGTATTGATAAATTTCATATATACTTCGTTACGATTAATGACAAATGTATATTGTGAATACTGTAGTATTTATATTTCAAATGCATACTAATAACAGATGGAAAATGTATGGCTCAGACACCGAACTCCTCAGCACAACCGATGCATATACATGAACTAGAGATCCCTATACAAGTTTAAATATTTACTATGTACTATGTAAATTAGGAAGCATAAAACAAATAATAATGATTAATGATATAAAAGATATAAATATACTACTAAACAACATCGTATTTTACGATTTTAATACATGCTCAGACTTACTCTTCAAAATTTTAAATATCTTTATTTTAATTAAAGACAGGACAATACTACAATCATTACATAAAAAATTTCTCCCCATTAAAGAGCCGATTTTAAAACATATACTGGTATATAGAGATCTCTATATCAACAGCTGAAATTAGGGCGTTATCAAAAAAGAGACGAGGGTAGGTTTATACGAAGTTTAATACAAGTTGAAAATGATTAAAATTTCTTTAAGGTATTATTTTCGACCACGGTCTCCATTAAATGAACTAACATCCATTACGACATTGTTTGCTGATATATTTACAAGTAAATCCTCTAATAAAGGAAGCTACCAGTTTATTAAAACGATTTTGCACTTTATAATAATAATATGTCATGTCTTAGTTTTCCCCAACAGCTAACGTCAATTATAGTGGACGTTAGCTGGCTATGGTTATTACGCCTGAGGCTGTAGATCGACTTAAGATATTATCTTTCCGGATTTACCGTGGAATTTGAAAAACTACAGAAATCCAAATTCAGAAAGGAAATACTGGGAGGAGAAAGAAATCGTACATTGATCGTATTTCGGAAGCTGGCCGTCACAAAATAGCTAGCCAGGTTTTAACTGAAGCTGGCCCAGATATCGGCAGCAAAATTAGTGTCCGAACGGTCCGAAGTATACTGAATTAATTTAATTTAATGGGACGAGTAGCACGCAAGAAGCCTTTGACATAAGAATGAAACGTAATTGGAAGATGCGTTTAAAATTTGCAAAGGACCATCGCCATTGAACTTTAGAGAATATGTTATACTATCTTTAATTTGTTTGTAAAATAAATTTAAACATTTAGTAATACAATAATGTAAAGTTTGATTACTTTTATTTCCAGTTATTGTCGGTCTTAAGTAGCTGGCCGCCACTGTATGTACTTACTTTCTTCTTAACTCAACAAAATAGCGAAAGTAAGGGATCAAATTTGTAAAAAAATTAAAATCAATTAAACGTTTTTTAAATTCCTAACGAAATTCCAATATCTAATTTCAAGTATCTCCTATGCTACGCTAATGGCGTATGCTTGCGAACTCCGGTTTCACTGTTGCCATATATTTTTCTCTACCAAGATGCTATTACTTAGTAGCCACTAAATATGATGAAATACGCGACTATGTATAGGAAAAGTTAGTGCGGTCTTAGTGGCCACTAGCTAATAGCGTACTAACACTCTATTAACGTCGCGACTATGCATAAGGTTGATAGTGTTAGCATTTGATGTAAATAAAATGAGTTTTTTCATCTTTCCGGCAAAGAATATTTCCGCAGAACTTGATAGTGGTGTTCTCACGAAATACAGTTCTGTCAATAAAACATAATCAAGTTATGCAAACAAATCGATATTTAAATCATCAGCATATAAATATTTATACTTACCAATTTACTTAACCTCCTCTCCTTACGTTTTTCAACAAGCATTAAGCCATCTGAAATGATATTCTTGATGACATCAACATTTTGCTCAGTTAATAAGGTGGTAGCAGGTGGCATTCCTTGCATCCTATATTCGACATTAAGCAGAAGTCTACCAGAAAATAAATCCTCACGCAAATATTTTAATGCCAACTCGGCGAATTCCGAATCCTTTGGAAGAGATACGCAGGCTAATGAATATTCAACGGCGAATGGTCTTTCATTTGCATAAATAGCTGGTAAGCTAGCAAGGCGAGTACTTTGAACCGTTTCTTTATTGCCGTAGTCGATGTAACGTATGGAGATATTCGATCCTTGTACTTTTTCTACTTTCGCTCGATACCATTGGTCGTCGACAGAATATTTCGCAGCACATATATCGCCACGTTTCGGATTATATGCACCAGGTAGAGGCGGGTTTACTTGGAATTCTTGACGAAGTTTTGCTATCAGTTCCTCCGCTTTGGGACCTTGTTGGCAGCTTTGCGCATAGAATGTGCCTTCAGTCGTAATCTCTGTTACAATTACCTCTTCGTAATTTATTAACCTTTCAGGATTCTATTAAGACGCAGACATTAAATTAATACAAAATATAATTCATTAAATATTACGACTAATGTAATCAAACTATAGAATAATACTTACTGCACGATCTTCTTCAATTCTTTGCTCTTCTTCCTTTTCTTCAACAAAATCTTTCCACCGCTTCAATTTTCGTTGTTTGGCACTGTCTTCTGCATTCTTCAATTGTTTGTAGTATTCGGATCTATCCGCTGTAGGGTGTACAGTTGCAAAGCCCTCGTCTACAAGTGCTACCTGCAAGATTTGTTCTTGTTGATATACATATATATCTATAAAATCAGCAACAAGCGGAAGCAGCGTGGGTAAATAATAATAATAAATCAACGATATTAATACAATGCAAATTAAATTATAATTGGATTATATGCTTTAAAAGATAATTGATTTCTGATTTCGTCACATTACTGCTCAAATGAAGCCAGTTGTCTAATGCCAGATTTGGTATCATTATTTCTATTTAGGAATGCATTAAATTTATTTATAACTTGGGTTTCATTCCCTATATCAATTTGAAAATATCTATGAAGGGAATTGTGATAACCATTATAGAAAGAACTAACTCTACGTTCTCAAGTAGCAGAGATTGAATTATAGAAATTGATACATTGAAATATGCGACACAGTGAAACACATCTATTATTGCAGCAAACACTATTCCTTCACTATTTCTCGTAAAATAAAGTGATCACAGTCATTTTGCAAACCACCTGCTGTAGAAACTAACAGACTAGAGGTAAAAGTAGGTGAAGATAGAAAATGCGCAGTAAATTTTCTAGATTTGTGAAATTAAAATTAAACTAAAAAACTATGAAAATCATCGGTACTCCTAGAGTATTCATAGGATCTAATCATCAACGCTAATCACGTGTCTATTGACTTTTACATAATCTATAGATATAAATGTATAGTTCATTCCACGATAAATGAAAGGCCGTAGAGGTTTACAATGAATAAGTAGTTACAAATTATGTACTCATAAATATAATTTGAATATCTTTTATTTTTTTATTGGTCGACTTATCTGAAACTATGTACATTAATTAACCTGTAATTAGGTATATATTTCTCATTAATTCAGACATTAAATATCTACATACATTGTTTCATAATATTTCTTAAATAAGTAACTGTAACATATAAAGTGCGGCCCTTTAGTTTGTGGGCATTTTAAATCACTCTAATTCACTTCACTCTGTGTTTATGAGTGTTTCAATTATATGATAATTATAATCACTTAAGGTTCCTTCATTTACCGTGAAAGGGACTATAAACAAAAGATTTAGGTAGACTGTGTGACGTGCGTGATGTGTTTTGATTCATAAAAAAGTAAGTGATCGTTTCGTTTAAGTTTTCTGTACACTTTTTACGCATCTTTGTTACTGTCACTTGTTGTTAGTCATATTCCATTGATCGTAGAAAGTATTGGGTTCGCTTTTGTATACCTGTGTACTTGTATGTACACTATATAACTTTTTAAATGCGAATCGAAGTGACATAGGATATAGGCAACTTATATAACAAGCCGTAATAAGGTCGTACAGAAGTGATGCGTAATGTTGAAATTTTCTTATACTATTTTTCGATTTTAATTACATGATGTAGTGTTTTTTTACTATAACAATATTTTTTTTACTCTCAATAAAATGTGGGTAATTATCACCAGTTGACAACTGTTATAGGCTGCGCATCTGTATGTATTCCTTCAATCAACTTTGAATAGTGATACCTTGAACAGTGATAGAGCGCCATTAAAGCAAAGAAAATGCCACGACTTCCACGACAACATGATACAACTCCCGTAAACAAGGGCAAGTTAAGTGCCCTGCTAGAGAGAAACGTAGCAATTGTGAACATTGCATATATGCGTATATTCCTTTGACGTGATTTTCTAAATTAAATTTTGTAAATACCTGACATTATACAAATATAATTCATATGTTTAAGTGTATTGTAAATTATTCTTGCTTCTAGAAAGTGCATAAATGTTTTTTTATACTTACAATTGCCGTTTTTCTTTACCTTTAATACGCGTCATTGCTTTTTATTAATTTCTCAAATGTTAAGTAATTCTTTCAAGTAACTACGTTGAATGTGATAATTACCCACATTTTATTCAGAGTAAAAAAAAATATTATTATAGTAAAAAACTGCATCATGTAACTAAAATCGAAAAATAGTGCTAGAAAATTTCAACATTACGCATCACTCCTATGCGACCTT
Organism: Holotrichia oblita; assembly: GCA_023690525.1. NCBI lineage: Eukaryota > Metazoa > Arthropoda > Insecta > Coleoptera > Scarabaeidae > Holotrichia > Holotrichia oblita. The sequence continues at coordinate 124,464,162 of CM043015.1, read as the reverse complement.
ATTACGACTTGTTATATTGGTTGCCTACATCCTCGGCCACTTCGATTCGCATTTAAAAAGTTATATAGTGTACATTTTGATCTTACATCTTACTTACAAGATGGCAAAAATCTCAATCCAATTTCTGTTATTAATGAGTAGAAAAGACGCTAAGATAAAAAAAAAACTATCAAGCAATTTAAATCTGAAGGTAGAAATAAATATACAATTTCCGACTAAATTACTTGATAATTCTTTTACTGGAATGCTGTCCTTATTCTTACTACTATGGTGTAGTAGAGGGGAAAAATGAATGACTAACCGTAACTCTAATCTTTATTTCGTTTTCCTTTTAACATATACAACATGCAGACTTACACACTTCCACTTACACAATGAATTTAACGGCTTTGTTTATGTAATTTTGTATATTCGAAATATAGTAGGGTTGGCTGAACACGAAACCGTTTAGGGTGGATTAGTAGTTGTAACCTATTTAATTCGATGTAATAATTCTTGCCTATTATGTGTAACACTTTTCAAGCCCAATTAAATTATACAATCTCTTAGAGTTCGTGATAAAGGAAGTCTTACATACACACAATAAAACTCACCGATAGATTAACGTTGTCCACCCATAGATATCCTATAAAATTCCCTGCTTTATCAACAGATTCTATCTGCACAGTCACTTCTCTTTGCATGCAACGATCTTTTGTATAAGCTAATGCTTCTTCTCCATAAGGCTCTGCTTCTGCTGCAGGTATAGTTCCAATTGCTGGTCGGGCACCACGTGGACAAGTTATACCACCAAGTAAAAATGTAGATAAGCAATGTTCTTTGGGGATAAATAATCTTAATCGGGATCCACTTGCAACAAATTCCACAATAGCATCAACACGATTAGCACGTTGAAATGAAGGCAGGTATTGTTTTGATTTAACAGCATCCTGAAAATATATATATTTGTTTTTGTTTTTTTTATGAAGTAAAAAGTCGGCTTACAATTTCGATAACCCTATGGGTAGGAATATCTTTTTTAGCATGTATTCCTTTTTGCGATTTACTTGCTTTCGTTTCTGCAGCAAGTAAATCATCGTAATGGGAGCTTCTGTGATCATCATCTTGCCTGTACCGAACGACTGTAGCCAGGCCTTTCGATACCAACGCCTCAGCAACATTGACCCCACCAATCGTAACTGTAGCACATGTTTTTTCCGGAAAGTTGTCTCTAGCTTCCTGTATATAATCAACGACAACATGTACCTTTTTATCGATTAATTTTTTTCTTAGAAACTCGCGAGCTTCAAACATCCACGGGATATCGTACAAAGGACGGAATCCTTTAGGTCTTGGTGCTGGCTTTCCGTCATCGTCGGCACTATTACAAAAAAGATATATATGTAAGGTCTTCTACCTTGCTATTGAAGCGACATCCCATATAACTATACAGCATTATTAACATCGAAGAGTTTCTTGGCATAGACATAATATAATGTACTTTTCTATCAATCAGTATAAGCAATATTTTTATTTAAACATATGTGTCTATCATGGAACTTCATGATTGATTGATGATATTGATTAGAGGTTGTAGAAAAATACATTAAACTATATAGAATAATCACTTTCTATTTCTGTACGTGATTAACCTTGTTAATATTAAATATATAGGATCAATTAAATTGTGAAAGTTTATCTGAAATTCATGACAAGCTTGATACTACTTTGAAGTTTATCAAATGTTTTTAACTTTTAACGTATTAAAAAAGTTTACAACCACTGTTAGTAACATAAGAAAATAGCTTCTAATAGATATTAGCTATGTTTTATTGAATGCTTGCTTCAGTATAAGATAAGTTCATCATTATTATTGTATTTATCTACCTATTTTGGAGGATCACTTTATATTTTGCAGGTGAATCACCACCAATGGGAAGAGTGCGGTATTCACTTAATCTGAAGAATAAAAATGGCATATACTTACCATAAAGCATGGCAGGAGATATTTCGAGCGTTATCGCGTTTGCGATCGGCTATCGCAGGCCAAAGAATAACAACCTTGAATTGCAAATTAGTATGCAATCGTGTCGTATACAGGCTGACTGGTAATGAAACGGTCACACTTTACAGCGTGTTAGGAGAGATCCTTTACAAAAGATATAGCTCAATTTGCCTTATCCAAAAGCCATTTGTTTTCGAGATATTGGTTTTTTTTTTCGAAGTTCACTACTTACTTTCACTCAAATTTAAAATATACGAAAATAATGGAACTTTTCTGAATTTTTCAGTTTGTCATCTCAACACACATTATCCATCGGTGATAATTACGTTAAATACTTGGTCAAATTAAAAGAAAAAAAATTAAAACTTCCGCTTTTGATGAAACTGTAGACATAATCGCTAAATAAATAGTCACAAAGGTGGCGATTGTGTCTAGTCGGAAGCAAGGGTGCCTAGCTCATTTGTTTTACATACTTACTTATCACTTATTTTGACGAAATCTTCTTTTCGAAGATTGAACTTATTTATAAGCAACTAAGTTTTTAAACACCTTGTATAATGTCACAAGGAAGAACTACAAATGTTGTGTAACTACACAATATCAGCTGTGCGTATTATATTAAACGGAACTGATATTTATTCAAAAATATTTTCACGTGATAGTTTATATTGAACCATATCCAACTGCAAAATTTTGTTTTAAAATTCCGTTTCGTTTCTATAATACTTTTAATAGGCCATTCTGACCATCATCCCATATATAATAATATTTAATATATAATATATATTATATTAAGTCGTAAGTAGAGATATTTGTAGTTTCTTTGTAAAAGATTTAGATAATTGCAAATTATGTCAAATATGCTTAGATTCTTACTCATTCCTATTTCAATACAGTCTGAGCAACCAGAAATGGCCACCACGTGACCACAAACATTACAAAAGAAATGTATTATTGACTGTAACTACTGTCTTCCTAAAGACTGGTATTAACGGACGAACATGATGGTACATTTTTGAAGTGCTATACAAGCACAAGAGAAATCTTACTTGTACTCTCTACAGTCATATATTCAACAATTTGCCTATAAATATCCGAGCAAAAATTTTCTACTCAAACAGGAATACAATTACTAGTTAATTGACAACACATTAGTGGAGTCGTGATTTAATGAACACATGAATGAAAAATAATTAATGTAGCTTTTCTTTCTAAGGAAGCTTGATTTTATCTTTCGGGTTATATACACAAGCAAAATCATCATATCTGAGCTACAGAAATGATATGATTGCTGATATAGTATAGTTAATGTTGCATGTTACCGAAAATAATTTATTAATGCATTCTATGACGATGAAATCCAAAATAGGTACTTTCAATAAAATGATGTTACCGCAAACACAGGTGACGTTGCGATATTGTATCCTGAAGAACATCTTTAGAATGGATTAGATTTTGTAATGTTGCCTGAACAAACCAGCAAATCGTAGTAAAAAGATTAATTGAACAACAATAATAGAAAGAAAATCTTAAGACGATTAGGTTAAAAGTATTATAAATAATTTTTGGTTTAGAAAATATAACACAATTATAAATGAAAGTAATACGTGAATGGAATATAACAGATACAAAGAGTGATTTGTTAAAAAGTAATGCAAAAAGAGAGGTGTTTTACTAAAGGATAAATACATAATGGTTAGAGATGTAATGTAAAACATACCGCGTAGTTTCCTTGGGCGGACGTATACTCGATAAAAATATCTTTTTCACTTGTCCACTTGCAAGTTTGACGTATAAAGCGTCACCATTAATAACTTCAATAACAGTACCAGTAAATTCTTTTTCTTTGCCGGTTATTTGAGGAGCATTTGACTGCCAATCTTTCCACAAACGTAATCTCGCATCTTTTGCCTTACGTTCAGCAGCCCTTAATCTATCGGCACCGGATTTCATAAAGGCTATCGACCAATCCACACAGCGTGCTAAGCCTTCTTTCAATAATATTTCCGCTATATTTCCTTTGGGATGGAGAATGGTACCGACGAAATTGTTATTATTCACAGATTCCAGTATTATTTCCACATCGCGTTGTAAGAGACGTATCTCTACAAAATAGCGAGCCTCGTCAGCAAACGGGAGCTTTTCATTCGGATCAGGTCTTCCTTTGTCGTCCAACTTAAAGCCGTTGCATCTAATTCCGGATATCATTAAAGTTATGTGGTAAAAATCAGGCAACAAAAACGCACGTACTGTCGATCCGTCTCGAACGTGTTCAATTACTGCTTTAATAGGTCGTCCTCCTTGTTTATCGACAAACGTTCGCATATTGTCGATTGACCACTTGATATCACGCACGTGTTCCTGAAAATCATAAGAAAACCGTTTAAATGTTTCATATTAACTATCGTATTCCTATTTAGCATATACATATAGTGTCACACATAAGGCCTGCATTATATGGGATTCTTTTTTCTGCTTGTTTTATATGAATTTTTTTTTGGAAGTAGAACTCGCAAAACAAAAATTCATATAAGAGAAACAGGAAAACAAAATACCCATATGATGGAAACTTTAGGCATGTGTGGCATTTCACGAATAACTAAATTAGATAACACTTTAAAATGTATCATTATTTCAAGTATCGTTCTCTAAAGGCTGTTTACATACAACAGTTCGACGAAGATGATTAAACCTACGAACTAGTAGAATTAGTTGTTTATAAAAAGTATAAGAAACATGTCTAAAATACTTAGATTCTGAATCGAATGCGGTACACGGTTTTCTCAATCGAAACTTTAGATACTTTGAAGAAGTTTAATCGAAGGTTGATGAGGCTGGAAAGTAGATTGAATGTTTTTGCAGGTTCACAGATGCATACGTTTCACGCGACAAGATATCACCTGATGCACCAGAGACAAAAACGTATCAACAATTAGTAGATACAATGAAGTTACATTATAATCCGAAACCTTTGGAAATTGCTAAAAATTTTTGATTTTCATAAAGAAAGCAGCAAGAACGGGAAAGTAGCCAAGAGTACTTAACGGTGTTCGAGAGAATGGCAACAACGTGCAAATTCGGGGATTATCTGAAAAAAGCTCTGCGTAATCAATTTGTTTCTGGCATGTGAGCCCAAATTATACAATGCAAATTACTTTAACAGAAGAACTTGGATATTAACTGAGCAGTTGAGATAGCCATGGGTATGAAAACGTCTGCCAAAGACGCGGCACAATTACATAGGTGAAACATAGCAAACGTATAGTGTAGAAAATTCTACAGGTAGAAGGAAGAAACAGAATACAGTGTCAAATCTAGTGACTTATCAGAATGTTAAAAATACTAATAATTGTCGTAAACGTTTTAGATGCGGTTCTGAAAACCACTTAGCAACTAAATGTAATATGCAAAATTTATCTTGTTTTAAATGCAAACAGAAGAGCTATTTGAACAAGGTGTGCGTGAAGTTCAAAGATACCGGCCAGATGGAATATTTTTCTAATTTGCAATTAGAGAAAACTGAGATAAATCTGGCTACATATGTAAACAGTCAGTCGATGTTTTAGGATTTGCACAAGTGCAGGTTACCTATGGTAGTACTGCAAAATAATTAAATTTATATGTGGTCAATTCTGACAAACATCTACTGTTAGGTCGCGAGTGGATACGTCAATTACACATTGATATTAAAATATATATATCAGATGTTGGACATGTGGGTACAAATACACGTCTTCAGAGTATATTTATATGCATATCCCGTAATTTTTGAAAAGAATATGTGCAAAATTACAGGCGAGTTTGAAATTAAAATAGGGCGCACAACCATTTTTTATGAAAGCTAGGAAAGTGTCTTATGCTTTACTTACAAATGTTGAAAAGGAGCTTGATTATTTGGAAAAAGGAGGAGTATTAGAAAAAGTAAATAGCTCAGAATATGCGACGCTGATCGTTCCCATTGTTAAAGCAAACGGAAACATTAGAATTTGTGAAGATTTTAAATCCAAGACCTTAAATCCAAATTTAGCTATTGATAAATATTCGCTACCGTCAATCTAATCATTATTCTCTTCAATAGCCGATGGAGACACATTTTCTAAGTTGGATATACAACAGACTTATTTACAAATGGAGGTTCGTCCGAAAGATAAAAAATATATTACTTTATACACCAAATGGGTTACACAGAAGTACCAAATTAATGTTCGGAATAGCAAGCGCACCTGCAATTTGGCAACGTGAATTTGAAAATATACTGAAAGATATACCCGGAGTTTCAGTATTTCTTGATGATGTAAAAATTACAGGTCCGGATGATGATACTCATTTTGAAAGATTGGAAGAGGCACTGAGTCACTTAGTGAAACATAATATACGTACTTTGTAATGTAACCTTTTTGCGAAACAAATCGAGTATTGCTGTTACATTATCGATAAATTTGATATTCGTAAAACGAAAGATAAGATGGAAGCTATTCAAAACGCAAAAAGTCGACCATTGGCAGTTGGAGAAAGAGTAGAAGCCACAGACCCCATTAATTGCGATAAGTGGGAATTTGGTCGTGTTGAAAGGAGAACCAGTATATCTCATTCCAAATAAGAAAGGAGCGTTATGAATAGATAGGGTCTAAAATAAACGTCTGTGATTGGTTAAAATCTAGTGCACATTTACACAAGAACAATTTGTTAAAATTGCATAAATGTCAGAAACATCAAAAAGGTTATATTATGTGAGCGTTGTGTGTGTTCTATTGCGATTATTGGACTTTATTGTTTTCTTTATCCATTTCATCTTCATTCTTCATACAAAATGGTTTTTTTAGAGCTTCTGAATAGATAGATGGATAGATACTTTATTTCTCGTAATAATATACACTACAGACTACAGATATACAATAAATATCATATTATAGTCCCAGAAGCTGCAGCTAGTATGAGAAGAAATGTATTCTTGTTGGAATTTATTTCTAACTATTCATTATTCCATCCATCATGTTTGTACTTCCCATTTCCTTCAATTTTCAGATTAATTTTGTATTATTTTCTTGGAAAATAAAGATTTAGCTGTTAAAATACACTGACAGTGACAGTTGTCACATCACATGTCATAATATTCACTTATTGAAGGTACTATTTGAACAGTTTTGCTTAAATTTTCTTATTCATACATCTTATGGTTTTGATAAACGTCAATACGTGAATATGTAATTATGGCCGATGCTGCTCTCACAGGTTCCTCAAAAAATGCAAGGTGCAGGCATGTAACAAGTGGGCAAAGGTTTCATCGGACAGTAAATGAAATAGAGATTAGCAAAAAAACTGTTTAAAGACACCATCGGCGATATAGAGTTAACTGGAAACGCCGCCAAAGAAACGGATATGTCAAATTAAATATGACAAATTGGACGAAGCTCATAAAAGTGCAATTAGAAGCATGGGTCAAATTCATAGTTGTCACTTAAGTAGCACTTATTCTTACCTCATCTCACACTCATCTCTCATTGGAGGAAACCTTATTCTCATCTCAATTTTATGATTCATAAACATGAGTATTAAGCGTCTTTCTAAGTTGAGTAACGAATGACGGAATACGTCTCATACCTACTCTGCGATATTTAAACTAAGCAATTTAACAAATTATGCTCCTAATTTTTGTACGAACAATATTTCCTCGTAGTTCGTTACAATTGGTTCAACAAATAATATGTCACGCACACGTCATTACAACGATGACGTAGTAGCTCAACGATCCCTCATCCGTTACTCAACTTAGCAAGAAGCTTACTCATGTTTATGAATCATAAAATTGAGATGAGAATAATGTTTCACATAATTTGAAAACGTAAATCTAATAATGTTTGAACTTCCTGCACTGGTATAGAACAAGTGCAGCACTGACAAGATGGAATGGAATATTTATAATTGAAAATAATTCGATTGAGAAACATGTTAATTTTGTGCAATGTTTGGCTGAAATTGGAAACATCAACTGAACTTGCATCAAATGTAAATATTTGCCACTAATAACAGTATGAGCTAGAATTATGCTAAGCTATGAAGTAGATCATAATATTGTGATGAGACTCTTGTTCATAGTTGATGTTTCTCATGCAGGACCAATACATGTCCAATGTGCACACATTGCAAATAACTCAAAATCGCTATAAAACAATCTAAAGGAAATGATCAGGCAAGCCAAGTTAAAGTTGCTTTAAACATTTATATACACTGTACCTACTACCTTTTGATAACAAATTACACTGAACATGTTTTTTAACCAGTACGGGAAAATAAATAATAATCATGATGCCATATTGCAATTATAGATAATGGATTTTCTTGGAATCAGTATTGCCTAAATTTGCAGATCCAAACCAATTTTTTCAAAATAAAAAACGTGATTACACAATTTTTTTGTCTATCAATTTATTTATTCCAATTATCTATCAGGATAGTTTAATTACATTACACAACCTTCTTTTAATAAAATTTTTATCATGCTTACAATAAGATATGATATTTTTGAGAAATTAGTACAATATTTACATTGTATTCACATGGCAACACTGATTGCACGTATAGTGTTCAAACTACAGGCATCAATTTTTCAGCAATGATTACATACAGTCATGTGCAAAATAATAGCAGTACAGCCTATGTCTTCACCAGCGTCGTATAACACGAAAATAAAAATTCTATATAAAGAAAAACTTGCCTAGTAAGCCATAGTAATATGTAACATTTTTTTAATACGTTAATTTTTAAATTACGGGCACTAAAGTGTGTCGGTGGAAAATGGGTTTTTTTGTGGTGGAAGTAAAGTTAAATTTATATTAGTAAAATAAAGAATGTAATGTGCTAATGCAATATTCAAAATTTGGTTCGTTTATCTGTAGCGGTTCCAAAGTTATGAATTTTTTAAAACTACGAAATAAGGGCAAAAATTGTATGCGGCTATAGTTGCAAGCAATTCTCGACTTTATTTCGTAGTTTAAAAAATTCATAACTTTGGAATCGTTGCAGATAATCGAACAAAATTTTGAAATTAACATAAAAAATATCTCTTACCAATGAAATACCACCCCATTTCCCTTTTCCTTGTGCTTTAGCAGCGTTCTCTTTTTTCGCATAATTCTTCAAGTTCAGGCGTCATTCGAACTCCGTCTCTTCTCACGTTTACTAGTCCTTCCGAAATCAAGGATTTAGTTATATTTTCAGCAGTATTAAAGTCTGTAATAAGGGAAGATTACAGTTAAAATAAATAGTACAAAAATAGTACATAGAACATAAGGTACCTTTGCCTAAATAAACAACTCCATATTCACGTGCAGCATTTGGTGGTTTTTCTGCAGTAAACCATACTTCTTCACCAACCAACTTTTTCCGCAAGAACTCTCTTGCTTCCCAAGCAAATGGTTCATCTTTAGTTACTTCTGAACTGAAATTAATAACGTACAATGAGGATTATATAAAATAATATATATGTAATAATATTTACGTCTCTGTAGCGCGTCGAGCAAGCTTAGGTGCGATGATATTTGAAAAGTTCAATTGCTTTTCTGGAGGCGGAGCACCAACTGATCCTCGTATTATAACAGAGTCCCCGGAGAGAACCTACAAAACACGTTGTATTGACAAATATGCCAACTCATACAATAGGTTAGGTGTCAGCTACAAAATGAAATTAAAAAAACTCTGCGATATTTACGAAAAGCTACACAATAATTTTGCAATTATACTGAAAATATTCCTTTATAAGTCCAGTTTCATTAATCATTTAAAAAATAATGTTCCATATGTGGTTTAATCATGCCAACCAAGCAGTCTAAACTTGTTAACTTTATTCAAGAATAAATTAAAATTGTACATCATAACATAGCATAACAAAACACACAAAATTAGTGCTTTAATTGAATAAAAAACAATTTTGTACTTACTTGTTTGACTATTCCACGTTTTGGTTGAATTTGCTGGGTCGTCATCCTGAATGGGCCATACACTTTACGTGAAAGACCGACTCGTCAGTTGTAGTCACGTGATCAAGAGAAAGCGTTACACTTTCATCTATTACTAAATTGATGTAAATGTTGTTGTTTCGTTAAACACTATTTGAAAATCAATATTCTATCTCAACGTTAGCTAGCTTAATTATTATTGTTTCAAACAAATATTTAATTGTGATGTGGCGGTTTGAAGTTTGCATGTGCTGCCATCTTTACAATAATTAATTAATTCGGTTCGGATACAAGAAATTTGGAATGAACCACAAATAAAATAAACGATTCTATGTTGCACGCCGACACCTCCAGACACCTCCTATGGACACCTCCAAGTTGGCGAGTACTGAAGTTGGTCATGCAATGAGGCATCAGAATATTATGACCAACTCAAAAACAATTTGTTTAAACTATACAAATAAAGAGCGAAGAAGTTATAAGTAACATAGCATAGTAATAATAATTAATAATAATTCATATGTTAGCATCTCACAACAGCTTGTGCCAATTGCAGGGGGCATCAGCTGGCTACGAGTTACTATTATATCTCTCTAAAGGTTGTTGCCTTTCTGCATTTGCCATGGAATGCGAGAAACCACAGAAAATCAAATTCAGAGAGCAAGTGCCAGAAGGGTTCAAACCCTTATAAACATAAGAATCACCTGCTAAAGTTAAATAGAGTTTCATTCGATCTTAATAGCCCTATTATTACGTGCTGCTGGAAAATTTTATACATATAATTTTTGTTGATGCTAAGATTTATTAATAATTAAGGTTAGGAAAGGAAGAGAGGCGACGGGAGTAGAGAGAGTGATAGGAAATATAATCGACATATTTCCAATTTGGAAAAAGTAAAAAAAATAGTAGAAGAAAAAGAAATCTAGATTAGGTTAAAGCGTTAAAGTTAACTGCCGATGTTGATAATTATGATGGGAGATGGTCCCAGTAACAAATTTTTCAATTTCGCGGGCATTTTAAGATGGTGACGAAAAGTCAAGCTTTTTTGTAAAATACCCGCGAAATTAAAAAATTGTTGAGTGGATCATATTTCTCGAATTTTGAGAATTTCGTAACGCTTTCTTGTTTCAGGAGAAGTGTTATGAATTTTAGCAGTTGCACTGGCTAGTAATCCAGCGGTGTCTTGAGATAAAAATTTGCTTTATTTTATTTACAGTAGTAGTAGTAGGTAGTATAGTATAGAGGACACTTCCACAAATTGGGGGTTATTCTGAAAAGTAAGGGCGTGGAAATTACAAGTGTAATATAGGTACTTTGAAAAATACTGGAGAAGGGTGCATCCAATAGAAACCAAACGAATTACTACGAACTACGTGCTGTGATTTGTCCTTGATTTATTGACATTTAAATTTTAATCATAACATATTGCTCCGTAACAACTCTCAATTGTTGGATTATGTTGAATGCGTTTTTTAATTATGATACCTACTTAGCTACTCAGCCTTCTGCTACGATACCTGTATACATATCCATATTATCTATTGATTCTATTATGTTTGTGCTTATCACTGTATGTCTATGATCACTATTCCTTAATATTTAATAGAAAACTATTCTACCAAACTGTCTTCAAATTTTCGTGGAAATAAAACTAATCAGTTGATGAAATGCGGCTTTTGATAGGATTTAGGAGAGTTGATGTTGAAACCCTCTAACTGTGACTTATTGTGATCACAGTTATTGTATAATACCGGTTACTAATTCATCGCTGTTACTAATATGTCGCCCATCTCTAAATAAAACGCAGTATTTTAAGAATGGCCGTCAGTGTGATTTTGTAGGAAGGTAATTTTCATTTTGCAATTCTTTACTGTGGATATACCTTTTAACTTCTATAATACAAAATCAATCATGTATACTGCTACCCTTGAAGATAATAATTGCTCAATGTTAAATTTAATTATAATTTGTAATTTTACGGGCTTGGCCATTTATTTTGAACATAAGGAATAAATGATGTAAAAAAGTAACACGAACACGCATCTATTTCTAAATATATTTTGTTTAATAAGGGAATATGTATAAAGTGTGGAACATTCAATGTGTATAGTTGATTGATAGTATGGTGTTACTATTTGACAAGTTTCCTATCTGCATGTTCTGCGATAGTTCTTTGAAGGTTATTCCATATAGGTTATATAATTAAAGACTTTAACAACAAACATTAGTTGTAAAAATTAAATTAGATTCTTCAGTCTACTATACAACTGATAATTTATTGTTATGTAGATATCACAACATGCCAGAATGTTCTAGTGATTAGTTGACATTTCCTTGTCAAAAATTGTGATAGAATTATTTCATAAAACATAGTTTAACACGTTACAAATAATATAATAATTACAGTATTAATAGAGTATGTGTTTTACATGCGTGCTACTTAACCTTGGCCTACAAAATACATTTACATTTAATTATAAAATGTATAAAATACTTATTTTAATCAATAGTTGTAGGATCTCCTAGAATGGAACAATCATGTCCATCTACAAATAAGAATACAGTACATGAACCTGCAGTTTCTTTCGAAAGAGAATCGGATCTTCATAAATCAGATACAAGTCCTAGCCCTACAGAAACAGTTTGTTTAGATTCTTTGTGTACTGATACATTACCAGGTAATTATTTAAATGTAATATGAATATATATCGAATATGATGATTATTATTTGTAGGTCCATCCCAAAATCAAATGCTAATTCAAGATGAGGTGACAAATCAATTAGTCGATAAAAGTGATAAAGCAACTTTCTTAAATGAGCTAGGTTTAGAAGAGTGTGACGAAGATAATGATAAAGAGGATAGATGGGAAGATTGTATTGATGGTGAATATGAAGGACACAACCAAGATTTTGAGATTGCGGGAGAGGTACACATGATTCAATTAACATTATTTGGTACCATGTCTTGCATTTGGATAATTTCAGGACGATGATATGTCTGAAGATCTTTCTGAATCATTTAGTTTATCAAATAATGTGACAACTACTAGTTCACAGGAGAAGTGTAATGGATCGTTTTCTAATGCTCGATCATGGGTAAGTAGTTATTCATTTGTTTACTTATATAGATAATGTACAAAAGAAAAAACGTATGTGAAATACAGTCTTTTTCTTTCGCTTTTCCTCTTTTGTCAATTGCTTTTCAAAATGTGTCTAATACTTTTCCAATTATTCTGTACTATAGTAGGCTTGTTTTGTCAATGAAATTCCATATTTGTCATCTGTGCTTCCGAATTTGTCAATTGAGTTTCGCAAAAATTTTACGTGCTTAAATATTTGGTGTATTGATATGGATAACAATGGTCACAGGAGAAGAAATGCCAAAATAAGCAATGAAATATGTACTAATAATGTTGCAAAGGTAAGTGCTGGGCATCGACAGCCAAAATTATATTTAGCTCAGAAAGAACAAATTTGCGACTGGATTGATGAGGACTGCTGCATTACTCTGTGTCAGTTGAAAGAAAAATGTTTAAACGAATGGCCTCTTCTTCAACAAATATCATTGTCGATGATTGATAGAGCTCTTAAAAGCTTTCACTACTCTTTTAAAAGAACGTCATTTGTTCCTGAAAGAAGAAATGTACCAGAAATAATTCAAGCTCATTTTGATTATGCCATGCATTACAATAGAATTATGCTGGAAAGAGAGAAAATTTATTTTATTGATGAGTACGGTATACAAGTGAACTCAAGAGTTTCCTACGGAAGGTCTATTAAAAATACTCGAGCATTAAAAATAAAAGTCCAATTAAGAGGACACAATTATTCTGTTGCTGCTGCCATGAACATTAATTTCTTGTATATGTTTCAAATACAAAGTATGCCCTATAATTCAGTTCATTTTTCGGAATTTCTTACAACATTAATTAACCATTTACATCAGGACGGTGCAGAAGGAGCACATCTTATTGTGGACAACATTAGGTTCTATCAAAATGATGAAGTATTGGCTCTCATTAGAGCTCGTGGTCATTGGCCAGTGTTTCTACCTGCTTATAGCCCATTTTTAAATCCCATTGAGGAACTCTTCAGCCAATGGAAACAAATTATACGAAGACCTCAACCGACGAACGAAAATGAATTATACGATGTTCATCATGCATCTGAGTTCATAATGCATCTGAGGATATCGGTCATTCGAAAGAACAGTGACAACTCAAAAATCCACGATTTTCAGGAGACACATTTTAAATTATTACTACCTCTTTTTTGTTGATTTTAGGGACTAAATTCTTACTTTTGCATTAAGTAAACTGTAATCATTGAGGATCACTTGAGTTCTTTGAGTACTCATAATGTATAGATTTAACAAAAGTTCAACATAATTGTATTTGAGTTGTGTCACTGTTCTTTCGAATGACCGATATAACCCCACAAAACTGTCTACATTATATACAACACATGGAGTCTTATTTACCAGATTGTTTATAAAGAAATTTAATTTTAAATTAAGTTACATGTGTTAGATTATGTATGTGTTTATCGTACATTTAAATAAATCCCTTACTCCCTCTAAATATGTATAAAATATGTAATATAAATAATAGGGGAAAAGCATTTGACATAACGGGAAAGTGATTTGACAAAAGAAGAATCTCATTTGACAAACAAATTTGACGTTTGCAAAACGAGAAAATCATTTGAAAAGCACTTGACAAAAGAGGGAAACCAAAAGAAAACGACTTTTGTAACTGATTTAGGTCGTTTATATTCTACATGTCCAGTTCTTCAAATCGATCCCGAAGTCTTGCAGACTAATATTTTAAATAATAAGTACAAATTTAAAACGCACGTAGATTTACAAAAATGTCAGCACAGCAGACAAATAGTAGAGAAAGTTCAAATTTAAACTTTTTATTTAATGTTTAGTCTCTAAACTTTCTTTTAAAGAACACGTCTACATAGCAACATACAGCAATGAGAAATAATTTGAAATATCTTTAAAACCATTAATTTTGCCTAAGATTATTTTGAGTATCAAGCCTTAATACTATTGTCATTAATTTTAACTACATACATGCTTTATTCAAACCAATATAATATAACTAAATTTCGCTTTCAATTAACCCATAAAAATATAGTGTTTCAATATGAAAAAAATGAAGATTTTCGCATTTCAATTGTTTCAAAAACACACTGATTTCTAGAACACTCTGTATAATGTATTTAAGTCTACATCTGTTTACTTTCATCATAGAAAATGCTTCTAACGTTATGTTAAGTTTCATAATGTTACATTCTCAAACAAATGTCAATATCTTGTAAACGAATGAAAATAATTGAATATGATCCTGCATAAAGTTGCCTAACAAATGTGATCATATATAAGGTGTTGTATTTAAAAATGTATAGGTACTGATGGTTACGGGCAAGGTAAACACCCTGTATATCGTAGAATAATTTTAAATAAAAATAAAAAAACTAAACAACTTTTGTATTCAAATATTGTTTTTAAATATTTGATGTATTTTGCATACAAATAGAGATATGGAAGAATATTATTGTTACACCCTGTATATGTATAGGGTGTGATTGGTGAGAATGACCTATTAAAAGTATTATCCAAACGAAACGGGATTTTAAAACAAAATTTTGCAGTTGGATATGGTTGAATATGAACTTTCACGTGAAAATATTTTTGAATAAATATCACCGGTTAACCGGAAGTGGGCATCAACTTCGATTTTTTAAATAGCATGCTATAACATAAATTACAGATTCAGCTTCTATGATAAATATTACACATATTTTATGTATCATACCCTATACCTAAATACCATTCCTTCTGAGTTATTCGCAATTAAAGAGAAAAAGTGACAGATACCGATGTTACTTTACAGAGATATTACGTCCGTAGCAGTAAACGAGACGAATGAAATTTTGCATACACACACCCGATGTTGTGTAGTTATACAATATTTGAAGTTCTTCTTTATAACATTATACAGGGCGTTTAAAAACTTAGTTGCTTATAAATAAGTTCAATCTTCGGAAAGTAGATTTTTTAAAATGGAAAGGTATATATTTTCTTAGATATTCTGATTCTACAAAAGATTTTCTTTTAATCTATATCAGGTGTCCCTATACCTATAATGGAAGGTGAATAAGTTATAACGATTTAATTAGCCTCCGTACCTAAAATGCTTAGATATGTCAATTTACTGATGCAAGGGTGCTTAACTCGTTTGTTTTACATACTTACTTTTCACTTATTTTGACGTCTGTCATTTTGTTAATCGTATTTTCGTAAATTCTTCCCATTGAATTATCCTTTACGCAAATAACACCAGATGCTATTTGAAGAACAATAAGTACAGGAATGCGTCTCCGAATATAGAATGCCTCAATAGAAACGGTTGCCATATCTAATCATTTAGATACCTTATTTATTTATATTATTATTGTTGTTCTTATAGTTTTTCTACTGTACCTTTTATATTATCTTTTTTATTATTTTAATTTTACCTAGTTTGTTATTACTAGTTATTTAGACTTTTGATGTAAATTTACTTTATATTGATAATTCAAATAGCGTTTGTTGGGAGTATCTAGGAGAATTTTTAGATAATCTAAATTTTTGACTGATATTGTTCTTCGCCATTGTTCTACAAACATATCGGTTGCTAAAACTTTTTATATCTTAAAAATTCTTAGAAATTTTTGTTGATCATTGGTTGTAAATGTTAGTATTTTTCACTAAACGTTCGATACGTTTATTTTACTATTTGATTACATTCACTTCGCATAGTAAATAAATTCATGATTACTTGACTTGGTCTATTCTCAATGCTAATCTACCACCATATACTGAGAAAAATGTATTGTGCAGAAGCGAAAACAAAATTACAAGTAAAATAAAAATTGTAAGATATGTTTTGTAACAAATACAATAATTTTTTGTTTTTGTAAAGTAAATTCTCGCATTGTTTACTCTAATTATTGTACTGGTGCAGATCTATTTCTCTCAGTGTACACGAGAACAACTAACTAAAATGATCGACGTCAAAATAAGTGGCAAGTAACTATGTAAAACAAATAAGCTAAGCACCCTTGCTTCAGTAAATTGAGATATTTGAGCATTTTAGGTACGGAGGTTAATTAATTCGATATAACTTATTCACCTTCCATTTTAGGTATAGGAACACCTAATACAGATTAAGAGAGAATATTTTTTAGAATCAGAATATCTAATAAAATATATACTTTTCCATTAAAAAAAGTACTTTCCCAAGATTGAAATTATTTATAAGCAACTAAGTTTTTAAACGCTCTGTATAATGTTACAGAGAAGAACTTTATATGTTGTGTAACTACACAATATCAGCAGTGCCTATGCCAAATTTCATTCGTCTCGTTTACACCTACATGACGTAATATCTCTGTAAAGTAACATCGGTATGTGTCACTTTTTCTCTTTAATTGCGAATAAGTCAGAAGGAATGGTATTTAAGTATAGGGTATGATACATAAAATATGTCTAAAATTTATCATAGAAGCTGAATCTGTAATTTATTTTATAGCACGCTATTTAAAAAATCGAAGTTGATGCCCACTTCCGGTTAACCGGAAGTGATATTTTTTCAAAAATATTTTCACGTGATATATTATATTCAACCATATCCTACTGCAAAATTTTGTTTTAAAATCCCGTTCCGTTTGTATAATACTTTTAATAAGCCATTCTCACCAATCATCCTGTATATAATCTGTTACCTTTCTACCCTAAGGTGTAAGGTATTTACAATAGTACTTATTACAATTGGCAAGTTTAAGGTGAGTGTACACATTTTACCCATTCTTTCCCGTTCTTTGTCATTCTTATCGCTTCAGTCCAATTCTTGTTTCGTTTCTTCAGTATTGAGGTCACCTCATCATTCCAGGTCTTCTTGGGTCTTCCCCTTCTCCCTTTATTCTGTACTTTTGCCTCCCATATCTGTTTCACTTGTCTTGTTTGTTGTATACGATTAACGTGTCCGAATCATTTCACTTGATTTCTTTCTATTAGATTATATACTGGTTCTACATACAATTCGTCTCTTATCTTTTTGTTTCTTATCTTGTCTGTTCGTGTAACACCCTTAACTGCTCTTAAAAATTTCATCTCCATCGCCGGCAATTTGCGTTTCTCTGACTGGTTTAACACCCAACCCTCACTTCCATAGTACAGTACTTGGTATAAAACTATTTTTATACCAACCCTGGTAAAAATGGAAGATGGTGATTTTTGTTTTTCTACTTATTTCTCTCTTGCTTATTAGAGATCGATTCAAACTACTACCAAGTCCTTGATTCGATAAAATCATATGATGAGGAACTGAAGCAAATTGCCCGTTTGAAACGCTTTGTAAGAGATGACTTTATAGCATTTCAATATTAAAAAAAGTCATTTTGAAAATTACTAGTTGAAATGGAGGCAAGCCAAGTTTCAACAGGCAAAAATTTATAAATTTTTTCAACCCATGTAAATTTGTTTTTAAATTTATAATATATGCGTATATGTATGTACAATTGTACATAGATAAGTACATATCTATGTTCTATACATGCATACATATGCATTCTGTTTCTACATCTATTTAGATATATAAATTTGTACTAAAAGCCATGTGATGAAATAATGTTTCTATAAAACCTATTTATTATAACTGAATTTACGGAATTACTTTTTTATTTGTTATCTTAAAAATGTACATTAAATAAAGATTGTTTCCGAGCTATTCCATAAGCGGATATCTCCCATAGCAGGACGAAAACACTGGAACCATGAGTGTCTGCTTATGAAAGCTTTCACTGTATTTTACTTTTGAAAATAAAACATTTCCAGAGTTATTAACTGGTTCATTAAATTTATATGGTAATAACCATAACATAGGGTGTAAGAAAGTAAATTTCATAGTTATTCTTCGTCCGCGATTCTATAATTTCACTATTATTTTAAACAATGAGTTCCACTATTTGGAAAGACATTTTGTAATAATAATGTTAGTTAGAATAATTATTTATAATCTAGTGAACTGATCGTCTATCAGCTAATTGATGAAAGTATTGATAGAGACCATTTTAGAATGAGATAGAGAAATTCTATATCATAAATTGTTGCATATCAGCTAAGGGGTACATATTGTATTTTGAAAAAAGAAAACTAATATTGGTGATTGTCTTTTATTTCCTGATTTATTTCCACTTAGAGGTCAATAAAACAATAAATAATTAAATACCAATTTATTCCATAACATATAATAATATGTTTTCGTTAAATAACTTCTTCGGTGGAAGAAATTGACATTTAATATGTGTCAAAATACTAATAATATAAATATAAATTGCCATGCCTATCAACAAAATTAATTAAAACAAAGAATTCATTGATATATCGAATTTTAATTATATTCACAAGTAATAATGAAGGAATAATAATTTAATACAACATTAGAAATTGAAATGATTTGAATTATTCGTATATCAATCTATTTTTTGTCAAGCTCTAACAATTCTGTTCAAGGACTAGGGAAAAACATGGCAAAAAAAAAACCTAGTCAAGAGCTTAAAATTAATAAAATTCATGCGTGAATTAAATTATTGTAAATAACGCTTAAATTATCAATATCCGTTCTAAAATTTACCGCGTTTTCATCTTTCTTAATGTATATCATTTCGTAAATTAATCTTTTTTTATAATTATTTTCCTTTTTTAAAATTTTAGTGTTTTGAAAATCAAAATTATGTCGTCTATCTTTAGAGTGCTTAGATAAAGCAGTTTCAGCGGTGACGTTATGTGTAACAGTGTATTGATGGTTATAAATTCGTTTCTTTAAATATTGTTTGGTTTGTCCGATATAACATTTATTACAATCTTTGCAATCTAATTTATAAACGACATTACTTTGATTATCATGTTTAATGGGTGTTTTTAAATTTGTGAATAAATGTCTATTGTTGGTAGGTATGAAAGTTATGTGAATGTCTGATTTTTTTAATTCGTGTTTTATTGTGTCGCTTAAATTGTTTATATATGGTATAGTGTGGTATATGTTATTATTTGATTTTGTACCTGTGTTATATATTTTATTTATTCTTTTTGTGATTAATTTATTGTAAAACTCTTTAGGATAACTATTTTTTTCTAGTATTGTTTTTACTTTGCTTAAATTTTCTTTTCTAAAATCAGGGTGAGCTAATTTAATAGCCTGATCTACTAAACTGTTAATTACGCTTTTTTTAAAATTTACCGAAGTGTTTGAAAAATAGTTTAAATGCCTACTACTACTAGTGTCTTTAATGTACCAGTTTGTTTTTATTTGTGTGTTATCATGTAGTATCTTTACATTTAAAAAGTTTATAGAATTTTGATTTTCTCTTTCAAAAGTAAATTTTAACCTATCATGATATGTGTTAAATGTGTGTAGAACATGTTCAATTTTATCATTTGGTATGCAGCATATACAATCATCTACATACCGCTTATAAAATTGCACATGACAGTCTAGTTTGTCAAGTGAGACCTGCTCTAAGTCCTCCATTACTAAATTTGCTATAACAGCAGATAATGGAGAACCCATTGCTGTACCGAATATTTGTTTATATATTGTGTCATTGTACTGAAAATATGTAGAATTTAAGCAAAGTTTTGCAGCCAACATGAATTCATTTTTTGGTAAATTTGTATAATTTTGAATTAAATTCCATTTTTTGTTTATAATGTTTAATGCCAAATCTGTAGGAACATTTGTGAATAAAGATACAACGTCTAAACTGATAATTTCATGATTACACGGTACGGATTTTTTGTTAATGAAATTAACAAATTCCCACGAATTTTTACATGATACTCTGTATTTCCTACAACATTACTGAGAATTTTGGATAAAAATTTTTATAAATTGTATGTTGGTGATTGTATACAATTTACAATCGGCCTTAAAGGAATATCAGTTTTATGAATTTTAGGGACGCCATAAATTCGCGGAGTTATCGAATTATATATTTTTAAATGTTTAGCTACGGATTCGTCTACATAATTGCTATTTAACCAACTAGTGATTAATTGGTTATTTTCACTTTGAATTTTGTTAGTCGGATCTTTTTGTAATGTAATGTAAGTGTTTTGATCGTTTAATAATGAATGCATTTTGGCTGCGTAATCTTTTTTGTACATTATTATACTTTTTTCTCCTTTGTCTGCTTTAGTTATTATAATATCTCGGTTATTACTTAAAAACTTTTTTGTTTCCTTTAACATACGATTTAAATCAGTATCTTTGTGTTTGATATTACGTCTGTTTTTGTAATTAGTTATGATGTTTACTAATTTGTTACGTAATGTGTTTTGCTTGTTCGGTACTACAGAATTTTGAATAATGTATTCTATATTACAAATTAAATCATCTAAAGGTATGTGGTTAACATCTACTGAGAATTTAGGGCCTAAACTAATAATTAACTTTACATTTTCCGGAATTATTATATCTGTTAAATTTATTATCCAATCTTCTTGTAAAATTGGATAATAATTCTTGTTATTTTCTTTTAAAAGATTTTCTATCTTTTTAATATTACTATTTTTATTTTATTAAAATTTCTTTGAAAATCTAAATTTACTTTTTCAAAAAACTCACCGTAATCATGAGATGACATTTTACTACGGATGTCAATTTCCGTAGTTGAAATGTCATTTCTAATTCTTTCAAGTGTAATGTAAGTGTCCCGAATACATAAATTTAGTGTTTTTTGAAATATAGTGTCTCTTATTTTACTAAACTTACTAACTATAGTGTCATTTGTAATCGTTATGTTAAAGGATTTTTTTATAAAATTCGGAATTACCTTTTCACGCCTGCATTTTATTAAAAAATTTTTCCTATTAATTTGTCGTGCTAATTTTAATTTCAAACTATGGAACTTCTTCTGAACCACCAAACTTTCTTGAATATTCATACTTCAAAAATGCAAAAACCAAACACTAAATACTCCTCGTCTAGTGGAAGCTAAGGAGAAATACAATTAATATATGTATTTTTTGACCTTTATGTACTTATCTTTTATTTCCTGATTTATTTCCACTTAGAGGTCAATAAAACAATAAATAATTAAATACCAATTTATTCCATAACATATAATAATATGTTTTCGTTAAATAACTTCTTCGGTGGAAGAAATTGACATTTAATATGTGTCAAAATACTAATAATATAAATATAAATTGCCATGCCTATCAACAAAATTAATTAAAACAAAGAATTCATTGATATATCGAATTTTAATTATATTCACAAGTAATAATGAAGGAATAATAATTTAATACAACATTAGAAATTGAAATGATTTGAATTATTCGTATATCAATCTATTTTTTGTCAAGCTCTAACAATTCTGTTCAAGGACTAGGGAAAAACATGGCAAAAAAAATGACATTTCAACTACGGAAATTGACATCCGTAGTAAAATGTCATCTCATGATTACGGTGAGTTTTTTGAAAAAGTAAATTTAGATTTTCAAAGAAATTTTAATAAAATAAAAAATAGTAATATTAAAAAGATAGAAAATCTTTTAAAAGAAAATAACAAGAATTATTATCCAACTTTACAAGAAGATTGGATAATAAATTTAACAGATATAATAATTCCGGAAAATGTAAAGTTAATTATTAGTTTAGGCCCTAAATTCTCAGTAGATGTTAACCACATACCTTTAGATGATTTAATTTGTAATATAGAATACATTATTCAAAATTCTGTAGTACCGAACAAGCAAAACACATTACGTAACAAATTAGTAAACATCATAACTAATTACAAAAACAGACGTAATATCAAACACAAAGATACTGATTTAAATCGTATGTTAAAGGAAACAAAAAGTTTTTAAAATAACCGAGATATTATAATAACTAAAGCAGACAAAGGAGAAAAAAGTATAATAATGTACAAAAAAGATTACGCAGCCAAAATGCATTCATTATTAAACGATCAAAACACTTACATTACATTACAAAAAGATCCGACTAACAAAATTCAAAGTGAAAATAACCAATTAATCACTAGTTGGTTAAATAGCAATTATGTAGACGAATCCGTAGCTAAACATTTAAAAATATATAATTCGATAACTCCGCGAATTTATGGCGTCCCTAAAATTCATAAAACTGATATTCCTTTAAGGCCGATTGTAAATTGTATACAATCACCAACATACAATTTATCAAAATTTTTATCCAAAATTCTCAGTAATGTTGTAGGAAATACAGAGTATCATGTAAAAAATTCGTGGGAATTTGTTAATTTCATTAACAAAAAATCCGTACCGTGTAATCATGAAATTATCAGTTTAGACGTTGTATCTTTATTCACAAATGTTCCTACAGATTTGGCATTAAACATTATAAACAAAAAATGGAATTTAATTCAAAATTATACAAATTTACCAAAAAATGAATTCATGTTGGCTGCAAAACTTTGCTTAAATTCTACATATTTTCAGTACAATGACACAATATATAAACAAATATTCGGTACAGCAATGGGTTCTCCATTATCTGCTGTTATAGCAAATTTAGTAATGGAGGACTTAGAGCAGGTCTCACTTGACAAACTAGACTGTCATGTGCAATTTTATAAGCGGTATGTAGATGATTGTATATGCTGCATACCAAATGATAAAATTGAACATGTTCTACACACATTTAACACATATCATGATAGGTTAAAATTTACTTTTGAAAGAGAAAATCAAAATTCTATAAACTTTTTAAATGTAAAGATACTACATGATAACACACAAATAAAAACAAACTGGTACATTAAAGACACTAGTAGTAGTAGGCATTTAAACTATTTTTCAAACACTTCGGTAAATTTTAAAAAAGCGTAATTAACAGTTTAGTAGATCAGGCTATTAAATTAGCTCACCCTGATTTTAGAAAAGAAAATTTAAGCAAAGTAAAAACAATACTAGAAAAAAATAGTTATCCTAAAGAGTTTTACAATAAATTAATCACAAAAAGAATAAATAAAATATATAACACAGGTACAAAAAATCAAATAATAACATATACCACACTATACCATATATAAACAATTTAAGCGACACAATAAAACACGAATTAAAAAAAATCAGACATTCACATAACTTTCATACCTACCAACAATAGACATTTATTCACAAATTTAAAAACACCCATTAAACATGATAATCAAAGTAATGTCGTTTATAAATTAGATTGCAAAGATTGTAATAAATGTTATATCGGACAAACCAAACAATATTTAAAGAAACGAATTTATAACCATCAATACACTGTTACACATAACGTCACCGCTGAAACTGCTTTATCTAAGCACTCTAAAGATAGACGACATAATTTTGATTTTCAAAACACTAAAATTTTAAAAAAGGAAAATAATTATAAAAAAAGATTAATTTACGAAATGATATACATTAAGAAAGATGAAAACGCGGTAAATTTTAGAACGGATATTGATAATTTAAGCGTTATTTACAATAATTTAATTCACGCATGAATTTTATTAATTTTAAGCTCTTGACTAGGTTTTTTTTGCCATGTTTTTCCCTAGTCCTTGAACAGAATTGTTAGAGCTTGACAAAAAATAGATTGATATACGAATAATTCAAATCATTTCAATTTCTAATGTTGTATTAAATTATTATTCCTTCATTATTACTTGTGAATATAATTAAAATTCGATATATCAATGAATTCTTTGTTTTAATTAATTTTGTTGATAGGCATGGCAATTTATATTTATATTATTAGTATTTTGACACATATTAAATGTCAATTTCTTCCACCGAAGAAGTTATTTAACGAAAACATATTATTATATGTTATGGAATAAATTGGTATTTAATTATTTATTGTTTTATTGACCTCTAAGTGGAAATAAATCAGGAAATAAAAGATAAGTACATAAAGGTCAAAAAATACATATATTAATTGGTGATTGTCTGAGCTGTGAATGTTTGCATTGAACATAAAGATATTTGATGATAATAAGCTAATCAATAACTATTCAGTCTTTAATTTTGAATCACAAATCGCCAGAATAATAGAATACATCAACATTACAGTATACAGGTGATTCAGGAGCATGTGTCACTATTTTAGGTATTACTGTTACAACCATTACAGAAATACTAGGGTAAGCTATATTCAACATACTAGTTAGGGTTTATAGTTTTCAAACGGGTCGATGGCCGCAGTGGTTAGACGGCTGACTATCGTTGTGAGAGGACGATAGGTGCCGGGGTTCAATTCTGTGGAGGGACGGTGACATTTTTTCAGAGAGTTTAATCCCGGATCGACTTGCCATTCGCTGTTGGGAGCAAAGTGATTAAAAGCGCGGCATCATAAAAGGCGATATGATGCTGTCACAAAGCCATTTGAACACAACTTACACATACCAAACTACACCGCAAAAGTTGCAGTGATAGCCAGACAAGTAATACAGCTTACGGAGTCACTGCAACTAAGCACTCACCACACATTAAAAAAACACCACCATTTGCTTCTAACCATCAGCTCTCTGATGAATAGTTCTGGTCGCTCTATTAAGACTTTCTGACCTGTTTTTTATAACTGCCGCGTTATAGTAGGTCTAGTAATGTATCTCTAAAGTCCACTTTAGTTGCGTATACTATAGATTTAAATCACCTCCAAAGACAGCAATCCAGAGGACTAAGGCGATCTAGCTGGCTAATTATGCGAACCACCTCGACTATCCACTGGTACGGATAGTTGTTGTCCAAAAAGTTTATTACTTGTAGAGTTTTGTGCACAGGGGCTGCATTATGTTATAATTTTTTTTTTATGTGGTGGGTGCTTAGTTGCATAATAATAATAATAATAATAATAATAATAATAAATGGTCTTTATTTAGGCGGAGTCCAGCTAAAGCTGTTCTACTCAACCTCCCCAAAAAATACAAACGAACTACAATAATATAATAAATATGTAACTCTAGAGCTATTACATTAATATAATACATCACAATGTATACAATTCACGCGAAAAAATTAGCTTTTTAGTGCAAATTTAAAAGCTTTTCCAGTTTTGTTCTTTACATTTGCTGGAAGGGTGTTAAAATATTTGGGTGCAATGTAGCAGAATGAACGCTCGTAAAGAGCCGAGCGGTGCCTAGGCACCATCAAGCGATCCGTGTGTCTCAGGTCTCTAGCATGGAACACAGCTCGCTCGTTCAACATATTGGCAATGTACAGAGGTGCACGCCCCTCTTTAGCTTTATGTATAAGCGTGCAAAGGTGAAGATATCTGCGATCGCGCATACTTAGCCACCTAGCGCTTTTTATGTAAGGGGAAGTGTGTTCCCATCTGTGTAAGTTGTAAATGAACCTAGCACATGAGTTCTGCACTCTTTGTATTTTTAGAGAATATTCGTAATCCAGACAGGGGCCAAGTAAAGTAAGTAAATGTTCTGTCTTACATAAAGTGGAACAGCTTCGAATAGGTTTTACAACTAATTTTGTAGAAAATTTAAGTATTCTTGTATCCTAAGGTGACCATCGAATAGCATGGACCGATAAGTGAACGACTCCTGTATTTCTATAACGGTTGAGAATAGGACCCATCTTTATAACTTTTATGTATATTTTGGATCCCTAAATACGTACCTAAAATATTGACATATCCTCCTGAATCACCTCTGCACCTCTGTATATACAGGATGTCCTAAATTGTTAAATAAATAGTCACAAAGGTAGCGATTGTGTCTATAGTTTCATCAAAAGTGGAAGTTTTAATTTTTTTTTTTTTTAATTTGTCCAAGTATTTAACGTAATTGTCACGGATAGTTAATGTGTGTTGAGATATCCTCTTGTCAGACAAACTGAAAAATGGAGAAAAAAGTTATATCACATTAACTGTAGTTTTTTACTTGTATGGGTAGTTTCCTTTAATATAGCAAATGATGGTAATGTTGATTAGTAACAAAAGATATTTTTTACACAAAGCGTGATATTATATTTTCTGGAACTATATTATTTATTTCAAGGGTATTATTTACTTAACTATTAAATGATGAACAATAATGAACTGAGTAGTGTATACACTACATGACGTTTGTCTAATCTTCTCTCTGAATAAGAGTGACCTTTTAAATAAATTCAACTTGCCATGTAAACGTGATTATTATTTTTTTTTATGTAATTTTAGAGAAAAAGAAAGTTGGATGTACAAAATGCATTACCTTGTAAAAAGCTTTTGCCTGAGAATACGACGTCATACGCTTCTACAGCAAAAATTCCTGGATACCTTGGATCGCCTTTATCTTCTGAAGGAAGTATTAATATCTCTTTGCAATGTACACCCAATGATAAGCTGAAGCGGGCTGTTATCCCAACAAAAGACAATCCTCCGCCAGAAATGTCAGAGTGGTTGGTTCAGTTTCAGGTAGAATTGATGTTGCAAATCCATTAATCGTGAGTATGAATTTTGTAATTTTAGAAATGGTCGAATGCAGAAAGAATTTTGGCTATTAATGAATTGATAGCTAGATGTGAACCAACTCAAGTTCGACATATGATGCAAGTGATTGAGCCGCAGTTTCAAAGAGATTTTATTTCTCTTTTGCCAAGGGAATTGGCTCTATCAGTACTATCATTTTTGGAACCAAAAGACTTATTGCGAGCTGCCCAAACATGTAGAAGTTGGAGATTTTTAGCGGAAGATAATTTATTGTGGAGAGAAAAGTGTAGAGGAGCTGGCATAGACAGAGTTCCTATAAGAAGAGGTTCACCTGGTAGTCAAACATCTCCTTGGAAGGTATACTTCTGTAACTATAGGTTTAAACTAGCACTTCTTGGTTTCTAATATAGTAGGATAACTCATTTCATTGGTCCTCTTAATACTTATTGTTTTCACTAACAACTTAATGTATGTACTACATGTCCCAGTTTGCACGTCGAACTTTTACATATCTCTTGCTTGTAAAAATACCATTATTTTGGGCATAGTTTACTATGTATAATTGTTAATTTAATATTCATGACCGGACATTTTATAACGCGCGATTTCTTTGTAAACGATATCATCTGTTTTTCTTAATCGAAGTATTGTATTATTTGTGAATAGTGCTCTTTGTTTCTTGCTAAAGATATATCATTTTTGCTTTATTTTATGAAAACAGATAAATTATTGCAACTTTATACAGTTCAGTTCTCTAATGAGCATCTCAAAAGAACATTGTTTTTGTGGAATCGAATTGTTTATTTAGTAGCAAAATAGTAAATTAGTAGAATTAGTTTTACAAATAAAATTAACGCTGCCTTCAAAGAAAGCTTACATATTTATGTTCTGTTTGGCTACAACACATATATTAAATTCTGTTGCAAAAAGCAATCTTCTTGCATATTATCAATGAAACAAAAGTTTCATCTAAAGACGGAAATGACATTGTTTCCAATTACACCGAAAGTAACATAATCTACTAAATTAATCGCATAAATCTCTAACAAAAATAATTTTTGTCTTTCCGGTTCTTTTTTTATAATACTGTTACACAGTTCACATGCGATATTTCTTAATAGCCAGGACTTGTTTACACATTCAATTAAAATAACAATAATGTTCCCTCTGATAAAAATAAAAAAAAACGAATTACTACTAATACTGATACTTATTTACCCTATATATTTATTTTTATTCGTATTTGTATCACCTACTACTACTGATAAACTGCCGACTGTTTATCGTCAGCGGAATGTGGTCGTATATTCGTCCTGAGTATTCTGGAGACCGTTCTAAATACGTCTTAGCTTCCCTGGTTCGGAAGAAAAGGTGTATTTGTTCGCGATGCTCGTAACACTGCTCCTCTGCATTCCGATTTTCCAAAGATTTAATAGGACACGAACCTTTTCTCAATTTTTGTTATACATGGATTGTAACAGCATAGCTGCGATACCATACTATTGAAATACTTCCTCAATTATGCTTCTTATAATTCACCAATCCAAACCAACCAACTCAGCTTGTTAATATTCTCTTGTAAGAAATATTTCCTCAGACTTCAACGTGGTCCACATCGTTCGGTAAGATAGTTTTCCATAAGTGGTCGCCTTAGTTACCATGTAAAAGAAAGAGATACTTTTATTGGTGTGTTAATCCTTCAGCCACACAATGTACCAAGGTGTGATTTTAGGAAGCCAGAAACAAGTCTTGATGGATTCCTGTTGTGATAGCATCACGAACTTTACGTCTACGTACATGGTTGTTTGTAAATTCGTTATAAATCCATTGTAAGTAGAATTTTTATTTCTAATGTCTGTATTAAGGAATGGGTCGGCAATGTAGATTGCAGTTCTTTCAAACGGATTGCTCGCATTGTACTGCTTCATTGATAACGTTCTTCGACAAGTACCGTTAGCAATGGCACAAATTACGCATTTCCTACAGCAATTTTTGACATCTTTTACAATTTATCCAATAGAAACCATCTAGGAACTGTTCCAGTCTTCCGAATTCGTAAGTGCCTTCTTGATCTTTCATCAGGCAGCAGTTGTAATACCTAGAGGGTTCTTATTTTTAGAACGACTACCGTTTAGTTTCCTGTGAGTTCCATCTTCGTTTTCTAGTACGCGGTTCAACAGGCCGTTTCCCAATAGCCGAGTCTCGTTGTGCCCCATACGATTTAACAGTCAGGGGATGTAAAGCTATCCTTCTTCAAGTTGATCTGGTTCCTGTTGGCTGCTGCTTCTATTTCACTAAATGCCACGCCGATAAGGTTATACCATTGTTTGGAGGGATACCCGGATGTCATAGTGGCACCAGTAACTTCTTGACCTTTACCGAATAGTTTTTAAGTTTTCGTTTTTTTTTTTAGTTTTAGTTTAGTTTTTTAAGATCCATCATTTGGACTGGAAAATTGACCTTGAATTGAATTATTGTTTTTGCAAAAAATATTCGTTGATGTAGATCATTTGCTTTCTTTTTTAATATTACCTTTGGCCAAAATCACACTTGTGGTAATATTTTTGGAATGGTTGAGAAGAATGTTGATCATTGAGTTTCAGTACTCCCCCTTGAAGCTCCAGTTTGAAACTAAATTATATTCATTTCAAGCATTGCCAGTTCTAAGTCAACCACCACAGTACGTTATACCCAAATATCATATTACTAAGTCGGAAATTGACAGTCGTTTCCCCAAATCTGTTGACTGACTCGCTAATTGCCAGCCTTGTTGGCAACGTTGTCATTTTTCATTCAAGAATCTTGGAACGATTGATTGTCATCGTTGCACTAGTTTCCAGCAATACATACATATATCTTAAGATTGATATTTAACAAATCCGTTAACAGAAATATTGTTTTTCCAAAACTAGCTAAACTGAAATCTACAATTAAAGCACAATTAATACCTCCAGTGCTCTATATAGTGATCATTTTTTCCTAAATTCTTCGCTGGATATATGATACCGTATATACCATCCAAATTGTAGTTATGCATGTCAGTTTTATACTACTTACCAATTACGGGAAGATGATATTTTCAGCGTGAGCGTGAATTTATTTATTGGCTTTATTGGTGCGAATGTCGTAATTATTGTATATTTGTCAAGATCTTATACATATATAGTATTTCGGTGATCATAATTTTTGAGTTTAGCTGGATTTCCTTTCTTTTATAGATAAACATTGTTCGATCTTCGCACATCCATTGGGGTATATCATCTTATCATTAATCCTTCTATTGCATGCATCCGCTACTTGTTAATATAATAATAGTTGATATTTTCTATGCCTGGCTTGCTATAATTGGGCTTGTTTCTCATTGCCCTTTTTA